>RYFJ01000962.1:0-231432 GCA_003991445.1 Oryza meyeriana var. granulata
ATATGAGAGCCTAGGCCGAATGGGAGTTCTTGTACCACGGCCCACGTGATGGGTGATCGGTCGAATAATCTAGCCTTGGATGCCTGTAAGACCATACCCAGTGCTTATCGACCGTGCCCGTTGCTCCCATGGGTGTGCCACAGATGACTAAACAAGCTTTGATGCTGAAATCTTCGCAGAAGTCTGGGAATACGTCCGCCGGTGGACTGAGTGCCGTGTCGGTTTATTGCTATGGCGGTTTAGGACCCTGAATCGGGTATGACTTATTAGTATACTCATGATGAAAGTGCCTTTTGCGCTTGCCGCGTTATAGTGTGCAACGTGTTTGGCCTAATCCACTTGTGAACTTTCAACTACGGACGCAATAGATGTGTCAACCTCCTAGCGCTTTCTTGAAAGGCTCCGACCATGTCGAGGCCCCGCATACTGGACATGGCCAAGAAATAGGAGATAGTTTGGATTCTTGGGCTAGAATTTGTTTGTCTTGCGTAGACTGCCAACCCTCGCACTTGCGAACAATTTCTTTTGCGTCTGTTACTGCTGTGGGCCAGAAGAATCCCTGCCGATAGTCCCTTTCGACTAACGTCCTGGATGAGGCATGGTTGCCACATATGCCCGAGTGGATCGACTGCAGGATCTGCTTGCCCTCCTCGGTGGTGACGCAACGCATGAGGACACCAGATATGCTCCTTCGGTACAGGTCTTCTCTGACTAGTAGGAAGCTTTTTGCTTCGACGCTCTGATCTGCTCGGCTGGGAACTCACAATCTTCAAGGAGTTGTCGTCTAGGAGAAATTTTGACAACAGGGCTCGCCAGTCTTGACGATATGTGCAGCACCTCGTCTGTAGCCGGGGTAGGTTCGCCTCCCGACTTGCTCCTGGCACCGTTTTCTTCTCTGACTGATGGCTCCATGAGTGCTCGACAAAATGGTCCAGTCAGAACCGCTTCTCTGCTTGGATCCCATATTTGCCAGCTCGATCTGCCGCGTCATTGTATTTGGCGCAGGACATGTGTGATTTCCAGCCCAATCGAATTTGTTTTCCAGCTGCGGACCTTCTGACAGTATGCCGCCATAGTGTCATCAAGACAGTCCAGTCTTTCATGACTTGGGTTCACCACGAGTTGAAGAATCCCGTGCACAAAGTCACGTATGCCGAGTGATAACTATACGCAATCGGAGCCCGGTGGATAAGTGCCTCGCATACTCAGGTGATGTTTGGGAAGCCGGGAAGTGGATTTGTAGAACGTACTTGAGTTTTCGCCAATCAGTGGGGATGTCAATATGACTTCCAGCCCCGGCGCCGCCGATCCTTAGAGAACGTCGAAGACATTGGTCTAGTACTCTAGCTTCGCCTGTTGATGTAGCAGTTGAACTTCTGTCCACTCGGCTACGAATCAGCAGAGCTTGTGATTTAATTGCTGTCCGTGGTGAAAGGTGATAATATCGAACGCCATCAGCTCTGAGTGCCATTTAGTGATTCGGCCGGTGTCCTCGTGATTATGAAGGACATCCCCGAGTGGAAACGATGTGACCACCGTGACTTGATGTGCTTGAAAGTAGTGCACCAGCTTCCGGACTGTGATGAGTAGGCCATATAACAACTTCTGGACCGTACGGAGTATCTCGTCTTCGAGTCCGGCAAGCACCTCACTGACAAAGTAAACTGCCATTGTATTTCTGGATGTGATCCTATTCGGATCGCTTGACCACCAGCACCGTGCTGACTACCTGAGTGGTTGCCGCCAGATACAGCATTAGCGGTTCTTGGGCATAGGTGACCGCCAACACGAACGAGGTGATGTGAGAAATTGTTTGAAGTCTTCGAAGGCTTGTTGGGCGTCCGGAGTCCATTGGAAATTGTCCACCTTTTTGAGTAGCCTGAAGAAGGGCATACCCCGTTCGCCCAGTCGGGAAATAAATCGGCTGAGTTGCCGCCATGCAGCCTGTCAGCTTCTGGACGTCCTTCTGGTTAGCTAGGGGGGCCATGTTCATTTTGGCGTTGACTTTCTCCGGGTTTGCCTCGATGCCACAATGTGAGACGATGAAGCCGAGTAACTTGCCGGATGGCACTCCGAAGGCGCATTTTTCTGGGTTCAACTTCATCTTGAATCGTCGAAGATTTTGGAAGGTTTCTTCCAAGTCAGCGATGAGGTCTTCTTTGGACTTGGTCTTGATCACCACGTCGTCGACGTAGGCTTCCACGTTGCGCTCAATTTGAGTGTGCAGACACTGCTGAATTGCCCGTTGATAGGTTGCTGTAGCATTTTTTAGACCGAACGGCATTGTGATGTAGCAGCACGCTCCAAACGGCGTGATGAAAGATGTATTTAAGCAGTCTTCCTTCCTCAGGCTGATTTGATGGTATCCCGAGTAGCAGTCGAGAAAGCTGAGTAGGTCGCACCCGGCCGTGGAATCTACCACCTGATCTATCCTGGGAAGACCAAATGGATCCTTGCGGCACGCCTTGTTTAGATCAGTGTAGTTGACGCACATGCGCCATTTACCATTTTTCTTCCGGACCAGAACTGGGTTTGCCAGCCAATCCGGGTGATAGACCTCCTTGATGAACCCGGCTGCAAGGAGCTTGGTGATCTCCTCCCGAATAGCATCGTTGCGGTCTTGAGCGAAGCGCCGCTGCCGTTGCTTGACTGGCTTGGCGTCTGTCTTCACATTGAGGGCGCGCTTGATCACCTCCCTTGGTACGCCCGGCATGTCGGACGGTTTCCATGCGAATATATCCTTGTTGGCTTGGAGGAAGGTGAGAGCGCGTCTTCCTATTTGGGGTCGAGTCCGGTCTCGACTAGGGCAGTCTTGGAGGGGTCGGAAGGCGTCCAGGGAATCTTCTTCATGTCAGAGTCCGCTGAAATTCCTGACTTCGCCGCCTTTTTTGCCGGAACTTGATCTTGCTTGACTTCTGCTGTGACGGCCTGCCAAATGCTATTGTGCCCGACTACCGCCTCTTGTGATTGAGCCAATTCGCAGCTCTCCTTGTCACAGGTGAAGGCTTGCTTGACATCGTTGCGTAGGGAGAGGACTCCTGCTGGCCCTGGCATCTTGAGCACCATATATGTGTAGTGCGGTATCACCATGAATTTGGCGAGTGCCGGTCGTCCGAGTATCGCGTGGTACGCGGTCTCGAAGTCGGCGACCTCGAAGTAGACGTTTTCCATGCGGAAGTTATCCCGCGTGCCAAAGGTTACTGGCATTGTGATCTAGGTGATCTGCGCGGTTGAAGGTAATGGCCATCTCTGACCAACGCAGGTACTAGGGGGTGTCCGTTGTAGAGACCGTGTTGATGTCACGCGCTTATAGCTTCTGTTTGCGCTTGGACTCATAGGCAGACGGCCCTCCAAAGATATGGTTGAGCTCGGCTTGAGGATCCTGAAAATCGTCGGCCGAACCCTGATCTGGCTTGTCTTTGTCCTTGTCGGCGCCAGATGATGAAGCCTGCTCGGAGGCAAACTTCTTGAGCATGTAGTAGTCTTTGGCCGCGTGCTTGCCCTTGGGGTGGAAGGGGCATGGCCCGCTCATGACTTTTTGGTAGTCGTTATTCCGCTGGGGCCACGACCGAGTGCGCTCCATGTTGGCCACCTCGTTGTCCGACTTCCGCTTGCGGCTGCCAGACTTGTTTTGAGACGGCTCGTTGTCGGCTTTTGCCTTCTGATCTTTTTGTCGGGGCTCCTTTTCGTCGAAGGCCTCGGCAACTGCTTCGGCCAAGTCGGCGTATTTGTTAGCCATGTCGAAGAGGGCCCGGACTATGGATGGTGGCTTTCGAGTGAACTTTGCGATGAACGGGGCGTCCTTTACTCCCTTGCGGAAGGCGGCGATGACAGCCTCGTCCTTGATGGTTGGAATTTGGTTGCGCTTCTTGAAAAACCTCTTGATGAATTTGTGCAGAGACTCATTCTTCTTTTGGTGCAGCTGATAAAGATCGTGCTCTGAAGATGGCCTCTCGTAGGTCCCTTGGAAGTTAGCGATGAACCGCTCCCTGAGTTGTCCCCAGGAACCAATCGACCGCCTCGGGAGGCCTGACAGCCATGTCCTCGCTGAGTCGGCCAGAGCAACTAGGAGGTAGTTAGCCATGGCTTTACTGTCACCTCCGGCTGCGCGAACCGCCAAGGTGTATACGGTGAGCCAGGACTCGGGGTTGGTTTTGCCGTCATATTTCTCGATCCCCGTAGGCTTGAAGCCCGACGGCCAGTCAACCTCCTGGAGCTCCCGTGTGAAAGCGGGAATGCCTTCGTCTTCATCAGGGCTCCAACTCCGTCTGGGGCGGCATAACCGCTCGTGGTGGAGACCGAAGAGTTCGTTTTCGTCCTCCATTCGGCAACGCTCATCTTCTTCGCATTCTTCGCGCCGGGCGTTTATGGTATGGCGAAGGTCGCGTTGTAGTCGGACTCGGAGGTCTTGATTGGGTTGGCGGTCGAACTGTGGCGCCGCCGGTTGTTGTTGGTGCCGCCGAGTGAGGTTTGTTGGGACTCCTCGCATGGCCGACTAGAGCCGGCTGCCCGGCGTAGAGTTGATGCAGATGATCCTACCGTCAGAGAACCCGACCGGTTGGTCGGTATAACTGTGTCACCCGACTGCTGTTGCTGCTGACAGGCGGTAGCTGTGATCATCGCCTTGATCTTGGCGATAGTCGGGGTGGCCTGATGGTCAGGCCCGAGCTGGAGTGTGTCCAGCAGGGTTGCGGCGGCCACGATGTTTTGTTGTGGCGTGACAAAGACGTCGTGGTCGCCGACTTTGGTCTAGAGGATTTGCTGCTGGGCGACTCGTGTAACAGCCCACTTTTGATCTTTGGTGCGTAAAACCGTTTCCCCATCTGCATGCTCTTCATGTCATCTTTCATGCATGAAAAACCCAGCCTTGCCCCCAAGTTTCTTTCGGTTGGAAGCAAGCTGCCCCAATCAGACCATCCTCTTGGGGACTGGACGGTCCGAATCCTTCCCATCGGACCAGACGCCTCCCGATCGGACCAGCCGCCTCCCGATCGGACCTTCACCCGCGCCCGCGCTTGCTCGTGCCTGGGCTCTCTCTCGAGTCCGCGCCCTTTTCTCATGCCCGGGGACTTGGCTCTCTCTTGAGTCCGCGCCCTCGCGCCCGGACTCTGCTTCTGAGCTCGCACCCGGACTCTCTCTCCCGACCTCGAGCTCGCGCCCGTGCCATCGTCCCGACCCCGACCTCGCGCCCGCGCCCTTGCCTGCGCCCGCGCCCGCGCCCTCACCTGCGCCCGCGCCTGTGCTCTCTCCCGAGCCCGCGCCCGCGCTCTCTCTCTCCCGAGCTCGCGCCCGCGCCCTCTCTCGCGAGCCCGCGCCAGTCAGCTGGCTTTTCACTCCGCCTATGTTATCATCGGCTTCTAGCCGATGCTCAAGTATGCGAATGCTATCAGCAATCGGCCGGTTTGCTTTTCGCTTATGTGATCATCGGTTTGCTAGCCGATATATATTGGTGCTGTCGGCCATCGGCTACGAGGAGTCCATATCAGTCTGTATCGGCCGATTGGTTTCGGCGTCAACACATGGTTGTTGGAGACAGTCCTCAAGTGTGAACTCCTGATACGTGATGCTATCTTTTGTGCCCTGTCCTCCATCGTCCAAATGAGATCACGCAAGGATCTCTCCCCGCCCGTGCGGCTCGACCAGGTGGCTTCCTCTGCGCGCCCCAGACCACGTGAGAGGGAGTGGCAGAGCCACCTTGGGACCTCGCGAGATGCCCCCGACAGCCTCGGCGGCGCCCTGACCTGTCCCATCCGTCTGTTGCACGCTTACCCACGCACACATCATTGCGAGACCGATGGAGAAGACCAGCGCCCCTCCCCTCTCCTCTCCTTCCCTGCCTTCCTTTTAACCAAGCCTATGTCCTCCTGCTTCCCCAGCTCGCCCTCTTTCTCGCGCACCCAAGGACCCAGGCGATTGCCCCTTGGTTCGCTGAGATCGTGAGGTGCCGCCCACGGCGCCGGCGAGCACACGCTTTCCGTCTGAGAACTCCGGTGAGTTTTACCTTGTCTCAGCTGTGTCACCACGTGTTCTTGCCCGACCTAACTCCGTTTTTGCCCTCGGCAGGCAGCAGGCACCACCGCAGCCCCATCGCGTTTTGCAAGGCCGACCGGGTGCCACTATGATCTTCCAGCCGCTAAGCTGCGCCCTGCCTCCATCGCGAGCAACCCTTTTGCTGAGCCGATCACCGCCTCAACGTTGCTCCCCACCGCCTGCACTCCTCGGTGAGTTTCTGTTTCTGCATGTACTTCCTCTTTACTCCTGGGAGGCCACTAGTTCTCCCCACATCCTTGGCTTGGCCTGTCATGCCATTGTTTTGCCGTCCACCCAAGCGTCACCACCATGGCCATATGTGTGGATGAGGCTCAATCGGAGCATGGCCGCATGTAGTAGAGCCTTCGATCTTGCATGCAGGACCCCTAGAGCTTCCCCACACCCCTGCATCACTAGCCATTCACTAGAGCATGAGAGGACAGAGGTAGACAAGCCGTGCATTAGCTTGGCTTTTCATCAAACACCTAAGGTGCGCTTGTGTTTGAGTGAGTAGCAGCCACCCCATCAGCCCCATGCAAGCCGGGTTGGCCCCTCTAGCGTCAGAGCGGCATAAAACCCCGAGTAGAGTAGCTGCTGTCGTTTTCCCGTTTTTGCCGGTTGTCGTTAACGTGCGAAGATGTGTAGTTTGCTCGTGCGAAGACATCGTTTTTGGACCGAGGCGTTCGCCACTACCGAAGCCTTCCCGTAGGTTCCACTTGTACATCCAGTGACCCCTAGGCCCTAGAAACCCTCCACGCCCCCAAATGCCTTAGATTAAAACTTCACGCCCAGTGGATTTCACGTGTTAGGCCGTTTTAGTGACGTGTGAGCGTGCGCGATTAATATCCTAGCGAGTTGGAGTATATCCACTTTTGGGAGTTGTCCTTAGATTCACAGCAGCACACATGTAGGTTTCGTACCATAAAAATGCCCCTAGAACCAAAAACGTCCCAAATAGACCACCCGTTAAGTCGGTAGAATGTTTTCAGCCGTTTCTGCAGTTCGGTCGAGCGAAAATGCTGATTCTCATTTATTTTCGATTTTAGGACAGAGCAGACTTCGTTTAGCCATATCTCCCTCATACGAACTCGGATTCAAGCGATTCTTTTTCCTAAATTCATCTAAAATCATGCACTTGCATATTCTGCAAAAATATTTGTACTTCCTGTTCTGTTAAATATTTTGCCGTTGTTTTCATTGCATTCGTTTGGTATTCTCGTAGAACACGACGTTGTTGACCCGGTTGTGGAAGGATCAGAAGAGTTCCAAGAAGTCCAGGAACAAGGCAAGCACCCCCTTGATCAATTGCTCCTATATTTCAAACTTACAAACTATATTGATTGCAAACTATTATGCATGCGATGTTTTACTTAGAAATGTGTGGGACTCTTGGGTAGTTAACCTCTTGTTGCATATGCCCTGTCCTTGTTACTTGAGTATCATGAATTCCTTGTCACTTATGTTGCCACTAAAAATTTGGGTTCATGTGGTTGGGAAGATGTCAATAGGTATGCTTAGTTTGCTATTTAATCAATGCTACTTGTTACTTGATTTTGGGATGTTGGGAAAAAGAAGCATTTGCGAACATATGGAAATGAACAGTGGGTATTCTTCCCCTGTGCTCTTGGTGGAAAACAAAAACTGAAAACAAGCTTTTGGACTTGGGCGAGTGGATGTAGTGTTCGGTGCCTTGTTGTGGTATCGATTAGGTGGTTGTCTCGCCCGGGTCACTAAGGACCGATTCTATGGTGTAGCTAGAACCAAGAAGCACAGTGCAAACCACATGTGGCTCTGATGGGGAGTTCCTAGATTAGTATATTGTTGATACCTAGCAATAGACCCGCCGGTGGTAGTAGTAGGTCATTTTTGTTGACATTGGGATAGTGCGAGTTATGGTTTTTGTCCATAGCCCGAAGGTACCTTGATTATTGTTCAAGGGTGACCAGCACATCGTATGAGCCTTGGGGATTTTGGGAGGCCTCCCAACTCCCTAGGGATGGATCATAAGCGCAGGATATTGCTAGGTCAACGGTGGAAAGGCTTTGTCATTGATGGTGTGAGCCTCCTGTGTGGTAGCTCATGTTGCCCTTGTCATGTGGGTACAGTTGTACACACTCTCGAGAGTTAAAACTATTCGAATAGCCGTGTCCTCGGTTATGGACGACTTGGGAAATTCTCCACCGTAGTAGTTTTAATTTTTGGGAACTATTTTGGGGAAAGATCTTGGTGCGAACGAGGAGTTCGCTGGGATGGTTGTGGCAGCGTGTTGCCACTGCTGGCTGGCATGGGCAGGGAGCCCATATGGTTGGAAACACTTGGGGGTTGATGCTTATATACTTGTTTGCTGTGCTAGCTTGATTTACAAAAATTTCGTTGCAAAACCGCAATGTTTTCGCTATGTATATTATGATTTATGCAAACTGCAGGACCTGAACCATTCCTTGTTTATCTTCGTATATTATGGAATACCATTGCAAACACTATATGTCTTGTGGAGTACGTATTGTACTCACACACGCTTGTGTGACTTCTTTTTTTTAGAGATGGTTGTGGAGGACCCGACAATCGGGTACTTCTATGCAGCGGGTTTTGGAGACGACGACGACGGTGCTTACTAGGGCTTACCGGTTGGTTGCCTGTGGGCGGGCAGAGGCATACTTGCTGGTTTTTGGTTCCTCTATTATCTTGTTTCCGCTGTTGAACTCTTTGTTAATTTGCTGTTCTATTTGGCCGGTCGGCCTCTATGTAATCGCTAAAGTCTAGACTCTTGTACGACTTATGTTTGGACTGCTGTGAGCTGAACCTGTGATGTATGGATTATGATGCCAATGTTGAATGTGTGTGCTAGCAATTGATCGTGGGACTAGCACGGTACACACATAAGGTTCGAGGTCAAACCCGGGTCCGACAACTAGCCCGACCTGTCGTAGCCCATCATTGCGAGCCTTGCAGTTGGCTTCCTCCTGTTGTCTTAGTCGGCGGTCCTCCTCTTGTTGTTCCTCTTGCACTCGGCGAATCTCCTGTGGGGGCGTTGATGCTATGAAGATTTCACGGGGGATGAGGAGACCTGCTAAACTGGTGTCCGAACCAGAGTTCGAACTGGTGTCTGACTGGGAGTCGGCGTCCGCGTAGTTGAGCGGAGTAAGAATTGCCCCGATTATCCTAGATCCAATCTGAAACGGCCCAAGGCCGTGTCCAAACTGAAGCGCGGGAGATTGGGAGTGCTGCACGGGATGCGGTTGTGTGACGTTTCCGAATCCGAGTGGGAAATTGAGGATCTCCCTCCTTCCTTGCCCGACCTGAGTCGACTCTAGGCCTGACTCGGGCCGAACGCCGGCAGAGAGAGTTGTCCCGTGGCTCGGCGACACAGAGAGTTGGTGCTGCGGCTTGATGATGATTGTCGCCACATCTGGTGGGCCGACTAGCGCAGAGTCGGCTGGTTCCTCGGCTGGTTGGATTGGATCTGCTTCGGCCAAGGTCAGATTGCCGATCTGGTTGGCGATGAGTCGAGGCTTCCGAAGGAAATTACGTCTTCGGGGGAGAACTTGTGGCCGTCGACTCCTCTTGTTGGATCCATCGAGATCTTGGATGCGAAACTCGTCGGAGCCCCTACCTGGCGCGCCAACTATCGATGTTTTACACCAGCAATAGAACTATAGGGCTACTCGGCAAGGGGAAACTCGGTGGATTGCAGAGGAACACAAAGAGATTTTATACTGGTTCAGGCCCTTGATGTGAGGTAATACCCTACGTCCAGTTGTGGTGTTATTCCTCTGATGGATTGTGTGGATCAATGATCTTCCCGTGCCCTCATGGGGCGCTCTGCCTCCCTTTATATATAGGGGACAGTGGTACATGATAAGGATCTCAGCCGGATACAGCCAAGGGATTTCCTTCTTAGAGATAGAAACTTATCCGACCAAGACTGCTATTCCTTATCGTACAAGGTAAAGCCTGCCGGGTGCTATCTTATCTTAAATTACATGATTCGGCCCATCCTCTATCCGAGTGGCCCATATGTAGGTGATGAGGTACCCGGGGCCCATGGCCTCCACAGCTATACTTAGGCAAACTTAGCATAGTCTTTGTAGAACTTTGTGACTTAGATAAAACAAGCTCGGACTTTATTAATAAGGCATATAATACATGCAGCACCCGACTCACTACTCGGTTGGGACAAGCGATGTAGTGAGTCAGAGAAAAAAAACTTTATTCATGCATAAAAATATAATACAAGACTCAGGTATAGAAAGGACGTAGCTATTCTATATTCCATGAGTTGTTGACTAGAGCACCGTCCTCTGTCTTCAGTCGATATGCGCCCGTACGCATTACCTCAACGATAATAAATGGCCTTTCCCATAAAGGCGATAGTTTATGCCTATCTTTGGTGGTTTGCATTTTTCTCAAAACGAGATCACCTAGTAAAAAGGCGCGGCCATGAACATTCCGACTGTGATAACGACGTAGGCCTTGGAGATACCTGTCACACCCTGATATTAGCCACACAGAAACTTTACCTAAGAAAATACCTAAGAAAAGGAATTTTAAAATGGCTAGAGGAATTAATTAAAGGTGTAAAATGCAAGATAATAAATTATCATGGCTGGGAATATTTTTCTTGTATTCTCTGTGCCAAAATACATTAACTGGATTTTTAGTGGAATTTTCAGAGCACAGGAACTATTTTAATAAATCAAAAACGCTTATCGGAATTTAAATCGTCCTGGAAATCTTTTTTCTTTTTCCTTTCTCTTTTTCTTCTGTTGGGCCGGCGGCCCGCTCCTGTGCCGGCCTCCCACCCCGTGCGCCCGCAGGCCGGTCTCCCGTGCCCGCGCCCTCTCCCTCTCTCGTGCTCGCGCCCTCGCGCTCGCGCCCCTCTCCCGTGCCCGCACCCTTGCTCACACCCGCGCCCACATGCCTCCTGCTGACAGGCCGGGCCCGCTTGTCAGCATCGTCTTCCTCCTCCGTCCGAATCGGGCGGAGGGGAAAATCCCCGGAGCCGTCCGATCCGGCGCTACCTCCCGTCTCCTCCCGCACTCGCACTCGGTTCAAACGGGCGCGGACCGAGTCCGCCCCACCTCCCCGAATTCTCCGGCGTCCACACCCCCTCACTCCCTCAAATTGCGCACACGATCTCCATGCCGCCACTCTCTCTCCCGTGCACGATTGGAGCCGTTCGGCCTTGATCTCTCCTGGCCGACTGCATAAAAAGCCCCTCTGCCCTCTCCTCCATTTTTCCCCCAACACACCGAGTTTCCCCGTGCTCTAGAACCCCCTCACCACCGCGCACCCGTGCTTCGCCATTTTTTTCGCCACTCCGGCCGCTGCTCGCTGCCATTCCAGATGCCGCTAGGCCACTCCGCCACCGCCAGAACCTCCGCCGTGCCGCGCCGCATCTCGGCCGCCACTCCGTGGAAGCGGAAGCTCGCCGGACCGCCTCGCCCGCGCGCACGGTGAGTATCGGTCCTCCGTTTCCTCTCCGGCCGGTAATTCCCGCCGCGCCGTGCCTCCATTCTCCGCTCTAACTCTTCTTCCGTCCTCCTCCTCCTCCAGGACGCCTCGGCAATCGCCTCTCGCCCGTTCCCCGCCGTCGGAGCTCCATCGCCGACGTCGTCCCGAGGCCGCCGCCGCTTTTTCGTCGCCACCGTCGTCTTCACGCCGTCGCTCGCCGTCGCGAGCCGCCGGTGAGAACCCCCTCCGTTTTCCTGTTCCTTTCCGCCCCTCCGTGTGGTCGCCGCCACGCCGGGTGGTCGCCGTCGTCGACCATCGGGTCGCGTGCGCGCCGTCGCCTCCCGCTCAGGACGGCTGGCTTCGGCCGCCGCTCCCCAGGGCCGTCCGATCTGCAGGGTGGCAGATCGGGGCTGCCCTCTCGCTCGCCGCGTGGTTGCCCGCAGTGGCGCCACGTGGTGCGCCCGCCTCTGTGCGCCGCTCTCCCTCCGGTGACGTCTTTAATTCGGTTTAATGCGCAATAAATCGCCTGTTAATTATATTTACACTAAAAATAGCAGTAAAATTCAATAAATCATAACTAATTCATACGAACTCCGATTAAGTCCATTCAAATTTCATTAAATCCAGAAAAATGGCAAGAATCCATTAAAAATACTTTCAGCCCATGTTTGATTGCCCCATGTACTGTTTTAATTGTTTATGCATTGTTTGTTGCAGAATCCGACGGCGGTAATTCTCCCGCGTATTTCGAGATCGTAGCAGAGTACCTTGAACCGGAGCAAGGCAAGTCGCATTGTTACTTTGAACATTTTGTACCTATCTTTTGCTAAATTGCTTTGTTTGCTCAAATAAACTGCATTATTTTAATATTTCATGTGGGTGGATCATTACCTATGCAATGTTAGGACTCAGCCATAGTTTTGAAACCTGAACCCTTGTCACCTGGGTAATAATGTGATTAGATTACAGTTCTTAGGATGCTTAGCCATGATTAGCAATATAGCTCACATGGGAATTAAATATAACCTTTTCATATGATTCGAATGTTGGAAAAATGGAACCTTGGATAGGCTGATGTTAAATTATTAAAACCTGACCTAAATGATGGGCTGTGGGTGTATGGTTTTGCTTGTCATGCCCATGGCAATTAAGGACCGGTTCGCGGGAACCACTTGGGCAACTTCCCGTACTTTCCACAAGCCAGCGTGGGCAACGGCTGGGCTTGAAGCGTTTCTTCTCTCTCTCCTAGGCACCGAAGAAGAGGGTAGGCGTGATGGAGTTGGGTCAGCCCGGGGTAGGGTTGATCGGCTGCCGGATTCACCGTGGCGCAAGGGGGGTAGCCTGGCCAATATGGCGTGCCCTGTCGGCAGGTGCAACCTCAGCGTGGTGTGGATGCTTAGGGAGAGGTTGCATGAACGGTCCTGTCACAGCCTCGTACGGGACATCGTGGTGATGTACTGGCACACGGGAACGTGTGTGGGGGCTGTGTCTTGTGGGTACAGTTGTACACCTCTGATCAGAGTAAAACTATTCGAATAGCCGCGCCCGCGGTTATGGTTACATTGGCCAAGACTCACCGTGATTAGTCTCACCCTAGATAATTAATCCTGTTTTATCAAACTGGTGTTGTGGAAGGTGTTGAGTCCGGTCGACGTGGTTGAGTTGATCGGGGGTGACCGGTTAGCATGGTGTAACGCTAATCGGTGGAGACTGGTGAGTGTGGTGTAACTCTCATTAGTTACGCCTGGTGTTCGTGGTGTAATTTCCATCAGCGCGGCCTGATCAACGTGGTGTAGCGTTGATCAGGAAAAACTGGTCAACGTGGTACGTTGTCCAGTGGTGACTGGTTAACGTGGTGTAACGTTAATCAGTGGAGTCCGGGTAACGTGGTGTAACGGTACCCGAAGGTGTCTGGTGAACGTGGTGTAGCGTTCATCAGTGGAGACTGGTTGACGTGGTTTAGCATCAATCGGTTGGGAATGGTTGGGCCTAGTTAACATGGTGTAACGTTAACCGGTGGAAAATAATATAATTAATTAAGTCAACTTTTTACTGTTTGTGAACTACTACTGTTTGAAACTGCTTTTATGCAAAACAAACCCTGTCCCATCTTTGTACCCTGTGCATATGCATAATTATGGGTGTGATTTGTTGAGTACTGTGGGTGGTACTCAGCCTTGCTCCAATTTTCCCACAGTGTTGGAGGACGCGTCAGATGAAGATCATCCTGAGGAATAGGCTGGCTTCGCCGTCAAGGTGCCTGTGTGATGGAAGCGGCTGATTGGCCAGATGTTTATAGACTCTGTTTTACCTTTTTCCGCTGCATTTATGTAATATACATTTTACTCTGTTTGTAAGACACTCTGTATGGCAACTTGGTTTGTGTACCCTGGCTTTCCTGGGCAGGGATTTATTACACATTAATGTTCAGAATTTCGGTGCGAATTTCTGGGCGTTACAATACCGTACCGACTAGATAGTTGCGATGTCCCTTGCTTCTTCCAACAGATCAAGTTCGACCATTTGGTCATCGGTTGACTTGTCTTCCGAGTGGGCTCGAACTCACGGAGAGCCGAACTCCAACTCGGTTGGTAACATAGCCTCAACACCATAGACTAGGAAGAAAGGGGATTGCCCTGTTGCCTGACTAACCGTGGTTCTTAGAGACTAGAGAACAAATGGGAGTTATTGTACCCACCGCCCTGCATATGGTTGTAGTCGGTCGAATACCCTAGCCTTGATACCTTGTAAGACCATGCCATTGGCACGCTCGACTTGCCCATTACTTTGCGGGTGTGCCATAGAAGCATAACAGATCTTGATGCAGTAGTTGTCACAGAAATCTCAAAAAATGCCCCTAGTGAACTGAGTGCCGTTGTCCATTATGAGCAGTTGGGAACTCCAAATCAGTATAAAATACTCATGATGAAGTCCTTTGCTTGTGCCGTTGTTATGGTAGCAACGGGTTTTGCCTCGATCCACTTTGTGAATTTGTCCACTGCGACGAACAAGTGTGAACCCTCCTGGCGCTTTTTTGAATGGCCTGACCATGTCAAGCCCCCAAACTACAAAGGGCCAAGAGATTGGAATTGTTTGAAGTTCTTGAGCTGGAAGATGTGTTTGCCTTACAAAGAATTGGCATCCCTTGCATGTGCAAACTATGTCTTTAGCGTCTGTTACTGCAGTCGGCCAGAAAAAACCCTGCCTGTAAGCCTTTCCAACTAACGTCCTAGATACAGCATGGTTGCTACAGATGCCTGAGTGGATCGACTACAGAATCTGCTTGCCCTCCTCAGATGTGATGCAGCGCATGAGGACACCGGATGTGTTTCGACGGTAAAGGTCTTCTCCGACTACAAGAAAACATTTGCTTCGATATTTAATCTGCTCGAATTCACTGCAATCTTCTGGGAGTTCGTTGTCCAAGAGGAATTTGAAAATTGGAGTCTGCCAGTCTTGAGAGATAAGTAGTACTTCGTTTGTTGCCAGGGTAGGTTCGGCCCCCCGACTACTCGTCCACTAGTTTCTTCTTGACTGATGGGTCCAATAGTTGTTCGACGAAAACCCCAGCCGGGACCACTTCTCGTTTGGATTTCATGTTAGTCAATTCTTGTACTGCTTCGTTGTATTGTCGTAATACATGAGTTATCTCTAGCCTGTCGAACTTGTTTTCTAGCTTTCGCAACTCCTAACAATACGCCGCCATATTATCGTCGAGATATGTCCAGTTTTTCATGACTTGGTTGACCACGAGTTGAGAATCCCCACATATGATCAGTCGGCGGATGCCGAGTGATATGGCAATGCAGAGCCCGTGGATGAGTGCCTCGTACTCGGCAACATTGTGGGAAGCCGAAAAGTGAATCTGGAGAACGTACTTCAATTTTTCGCCAGTAGGTGACGTCAGCATAACACCAGCCCCTGCACCGTGGATCCACAGCGAACCATCGAAGTACATCATCCAGTACTCTAGCTTGTCCATGTTTGTAGCTATCTAAACTTCTATCCACTCGGCCACGAAGTTGGCTAGAACTTTAGACTTGATTGCTGTCCGAGGTTGAAAGATGATGTCAAACACCATCAACTCGAGCGCCCATTTAGCGATTCTGCCAGTAGCCTTGTGGTTGTGTAGGACATCCCCAAGTGGATATGATGTGACAACAGTTATTTGATGCGACTAAAAATAATGCACCAACTTCCGAACAGTGATGAGTAGGCCATACAGCAGCTTCTGGACTTGAGGATATCTCATCTTGGAGTCGGCTAGGGCCTCGCTGATGAAGTAGACTGTCCTTTGTATTTTCTGTATATGCCCTGGCTCTACTTGCTCGACTACCAGCACTGTGCTGACTACCTGAGTAGTTGCCACGAGATACAACATTAGTGGTTTCTGGGGCATAGGTGATGCCAACATTGGTGGTGATGTGAGAAATTTTTTGAAGTCTTTGGAGGCTTGCTGGGCTTTGGGTGTCCATTGAAAATTGTCCGCTTTCTTCAGTAATTTGAAAAAGGGCATGCCCCGTTCACCAAGTCGGGAGATGAATCGGCTGAGCGCTGCCAGGCAGCCTGTCAGCTTTTGGACGTCCTTCTGGTTAGTCAGGGGTATCATGTTCATGACAGCGTTGATTTTCTTTGGATTAGCCTCTATGCCTCGGTGCGATACGATGAAGCCGAGTAGCTTTCCAGACGGTACTCCGAAGGCACACTTCTCCAGATTCAACTTCATCTTGAATCTCCGAAGGCTTTGGAAAGTTTCCTCCAAGTCGGCGATGAGGTCTTCCTTGGATTTTGTCTTGATTACCACGTCATTGACATATGCCTCCATGTTGCACCCGAATTGAGTGTAAAGACACTACTGGATTGCTCATTGATATGTTGCGCCAGCGTTTTTCAACCCTAACGGCATAGTGATATAGCAGTATGCTCCAAATGGCGTGATGAAAGAAGTCTTCAGGCAGTTTTCCTCCTTCAGGCTAATTTGGTGATATCCCAAGTAATAGTCGAGAAAGCTGAGTAACTCACACCCTGCAGTTGAGTCAACCACCTGATCTATTCTGGGTAGACCAAATGGATCTTTGGCGCACACCTTGTTTAAGTCGGTGTAGTCAACGCACATACGCCATTTACCGTTCTTCTTCCAAACCAAGACTGGGTTTGCCAGCCAATCCAGGTGATAGACCTCTTTGATGAACCCCTAGCAGTAAGGAGCTTGGTTATCTCCTCCCGAATAGCATCTTTATGGTCTTGTGCGAAGCACCATAGTCGTTGTTTGACTGGTTTGGCATCTGGCTTGACGTTGAGGGAATGCTCGATCACCTCCCTTGGTACACTAGGCATGTCAGAAGGTTTCCAAGCAAATATGTCCCCGTTCGCCTAGAGGAAGGTGATGAGCTCGTCTTCCTATTTGGGGTCGAGTTCGGTCCCAACAAGTACAGTTTTGGAGGGGTCAGAAAAGTCTAGGGGGATCTTTATGTGACCTTAATGGTTCTCATGAGGTACCCGGGGCCCATGGCCTCCACATTGTGTACGCCTCGAAGTGGGGTAATGCGAAGTGTAGAGGCCATGGGCCCCGGGTACCTCATGAAAGGTATTATGGCCACTCGGATAGAGGATGGGCCTGATCATGTAATTAAGGATACAATAGAACTCGGCATATGTTACCTTGCAAGATAAGGAAAGGGATATAGTCATAGCCGGTTACGTTATATTCTTAAAAGGAAATCCCTTGGTCAAGTCCGATTGGGATTCCTACCATGTAACCTTACCTCTCCGGTATATAAGGGGAGGCAAGAGCCCCTAGGGAAAAAGAAGAACAACACACAGAATCTCACCAGAGAAACCTCAAAGGCAATACACAATAGCTAGAAGCAGGGTATTATCTCACCTTGAGGGGCTGAACCAAGATAAAGTTGTCTCGTGTTCCTTTGCAATCCATCAAGTTTAGGTCTCACGAGTAGCCCCATATAATTATTGCTGATACAAAGCATCGATAGTTGGCACGCCAGGTAGGGGATTCGTCAAGATCATCATCATCAAGCCTGATGGATCCAACCACCGGAATTGACAGCGTCAAGTTCTTCCCTGGGCAAGCGATCAGCTTCAAGAGCCTCTACTTCATTGCCAATAAACTTGGCAATCTCACCCTGACAGACTCATATTCGACCCGATCGGCCAGGTACTAGACTGACTTCACGCCAGTCGGCTTACTCAACGCCGCAGCAATCTTCTGTGACTTGCTGCGACGATGCCCAAGACACACGGGTCCTGGGACAACTCCTTTTTCCGGTGTTCTACTCGGACTCGGCCTTGAGCCGACCGAGATCGGTCTAGGGGAGGAGGAGATTGTCAATCTCCCATTCGGACTCGGCAACGCCGCAGATATCTTCAATCTAAGTCTGATGTGGCTGCACCAATCCTTGAGAATTCGACTCGGATATGGCCTAGAGCCGCTCGAGATTGGATCTAGGGAAGTTGGAGTTGTAATCACCCCTCTGAATTACTCCGAATCCGACTCCCAGATGGACAGTAGTTCAGAAAGCTTTTCTCCACCACGCGAAGTATTCATGGGCATCAAAGGGATCAACCCCTGGGCAAGACTCACGCTGACTACATGACCAGCAAGAGGAGGAAGCTCACCGACTGCATGAGCAACAGGAGGAGGACGCACAATGCCTGAAAGTCGAGCGCGACACCCACAATGACAAGTTGCACAATGCTGGGTGGACTACTCAACAAGAGATCCTCCAAACCCGAGTGGGCGACCATGATGTCTTCGTGACCTCACAACAAAATGTCGTGTCTACTGCCATGCTATTGGACACCTTGCAGTTTGGGCCCGATCATCAGGCAACCCGATTATTGCAACGATCAAGACAATGATCACCGCAGAAGCATGTCAACAATGAAAGCAGTCTAGAGACACCCTCATACCATCAAACAAGACGGCTTCAGATGTAGCAACCTTGTCCACTTCAGCACGGCGCCGAGCGGCTGGCTCGAGCCAGCTCCACTCGGACTCCCATCATACATCACTCGGCAACCAAAACAACGACCGAGAGTGATATCAGCATGATGAGCTCCAGGATAACCTAGACTCCCGAGGATGACTACGGCGAGATCTCCGTCATGACATCAACGCACGGTGCCGGGAATGCAAGGAAGATGAGCGCCGCCGACTTGAGGACGAGCATGAACGCTTCGGTCTTCACCATGAACACTTTCATCATCGCAGTTGGAGTCGGAGCCCCCACCTAGATGTTGTGGGTGCCATGGGCCCCGGGTACCTCATGACAAGCATATGGGCCACCCGGATAGAGGATGGGCCTAGCCTTGTAATTAGAGATATTGCTAGATTCAACAGACTTTGCCTTGTATAGAAAGGAATATACAGTCCTAGTCGGGTGCGTTATATCTCTAAGAGGAGATCCCTTGGCCGTATCCGGCTGGGACTCCTACCTTGTACCCCTGTCCCCCAGTATATAAGGGGAGGCAGGGCGCCCCCTGAGGGCACGAGCTCATAGAAGCACACAGGTTGAGTTGGTTCACCAGAATCACCACCATAATTCCTCAAAGGAATACACCCCAAACTGGACATAGGGTATTACCTCACATCGAGGGCCTGAACCAGTATAAAATCTCCCTGTGTTCCTTTGCAATCCATCAAGTTTCTATCCGCCGACTAGCCCCATATATTTATTGCCGGTGTAAAACATCGACAGATGTAGGAGTTTCAGCGTTCACCCATGAGCTGCAATAGGTTGATTGGCTATCTGGTTTCAAGCCGACTGGGATAGAGAAGTACGACAGCAAGACCAATCCGGAGTCCTGGCTCACCGTGTATACTTTGGCAATCCACGCGGCTGGAGGCGATCACAAGGCCATGGCTAATTACCTGCCGGTCGCCCTAGCAGACTCGGCAAGAACATAGCTAACAGGGCTTCTAGGCAGTCAATTAGCTCCTGGGGGAAACTCCGTGAATGCTTCATCACAAACTTCCAAGGGACTTACGAAAGACCATCATCTGAGTATGACTTGTACCAATGCCACCAAAGAAAGAATGAGTCCCTCCGTGACTTCATTAAGTGGTTCTCCGAGAAGAGGAACTCAACACCCAAGATCAAGGACAAGGTCGTCATTGCTGCTTTCCGCAAAGCAGTAAAAGATACCCCGTTCATTGCTAAGTTTACTCAGAAGCCTCCCAACTCTGTCAAGGCTTTGTTCAACATGGCAAATAAATATGTTGACTTGGTCGACACTCTGCACAAAAGGGACAAACATCAGACCAGACGAGTTGCAATTGTAGAAGGTACAAGATCAGTCAATCAGCTTGAAGTTGCAAACAAAGTTGGTCGAATAATGTACCTGGACGCTCCTTGAAGATTGAACGGCAGCCTCTATCAGTTTGACTTGCTCTCTCTGGGCATCCTCCTTGTTGAGTTCAAAAGATTCTTCATCTCCTTCCTAGGTGATCCAATAGAACACCCGGGGAAAGTTTGGCGGAGGGGCTTTGAGCCTGGGAAGGTCATTATCTTCTTGAGACGAGGATATTGGAGGAGAAGAGGTTCTAGGCCTTGGATCTTCGGGAGGCGCTGGCTCTTCGGTTGGCTCAGCAACAAGGACTTCGGCCGTGCTTGCAATATCCCGACTGGGTGAAGTTTGTGGCCCAACCGAGTGTGCTGTCTCAACCTCGGGGGTTGGAACGGCACTTGGCTTAGGCTGAGGCTCTGTGGGCTCGGCTTCAGTCGGGACGGCGACGGCGATGGAGGTTGGTGGCGCTGTCCCTTTGGGATCAGCGTCACTTGGCTTCCTGCAAGATTACACTACAATCAAGATATTGCAACACAATTCAAGATTTTCTGAAGGTTGAGGACTCTATACCTTTTGGAAGTCTTGAGTCTCCACCCCTGTGCACCGGGGTGGAGGTAGTCGGGGAGGGGCCTGATGGCCTGCTCGGGGGAGACACGCCGCTTGCTGTCGGGCCTAGAGGCGCTGAAGTTGGTGGTGTAGGACTTGGACTAGTCGGCACCGCACTGGGTGCGGCCGACTGGGTCGGAGGAGAAATCGTCAGTGGGGTTCTGACGCTGGATGGTGCTGGGGCGCGCTACTGGAGTCCCTTATCATGGGACCGCCAGATGCCTTGCTCGGCATACTCTTTTTCTTGGCCTAGTCCATCAAGGGTTGCTTCCTACCCCTCTTGGGGCCAGGCTAGACCGTTGAGGGGCTGGTCGGCCGCTTCCTGGACTCCCTAGCCGGCTGGCTGGGAGGGTTCGATGAGAACTCGTAAGTTCTTGCAAGTTTATGCGTAAAGGTAGATTCAATTGGATTGTGTTCATGTCAACCATCGTAGAGAAATATCAAGACAACCAGCAAATGAGACATTACCGCCGGCCAGAGCCTGCTCTGGCAGTAGCGCTTGGGAGCCCTCTCGGCGTCTAGGGTCTCGATGACTCCATTGACAAAATAACCGAGCAAGGTGTCGGTCACAACATCCTTGTCGACAAAGTCGAGGCTGTCCCGAGTCAGGTCCCTCTTTCCCTGATAGTTGTAGCCGAGGTGGATCCTAGCCTTTAGGGGTTGAATTTGCCGATTCAGGAAGGCCCGAGCAACCCATGGCCCGGTCAGCCCCTTGTCCTTCAGGGCTTCTATCTTCTTCAGTAGCAACTGCAACTGGACCATGTCGGCCTAAGACAGAAGAGCTATCTAGCTCTCTTGTAACATGGGGGATTTTTGGTGAAGGGCAGCAAGGAGGGTTCAAGGTTCAAGCAGTAGAACCACTCCTGGTCCCACCCCTTCAGTGAGGTCTTCAGTGGAACATGCAAGTAGGCCTTCTTCATCTTGTTGCGGAGTTGAAGGCCTCCTCCCCCTATCACCTAGGGTTTGGATTTGAAGGGTTGTGGCTTGGGATGGAAAAGAAAATAGAAAAGACTGAAATGGGGATCAACCCTAAGGAAGGCTTCACAGAGAGTCACAAAGATGAAGATCTGAAGGATAGAATTGGGGTTGAGGTGGATGAGCTCGATTTTGTAATAATTGAGGAGACCGCGGAGAAAACCAGAAGCAGGAAGAGCGAATTCACGGTTGAAGAAAGAGGCAAAAACCACAAGTTCATGGGTGCCTGGAAAGGGGATGGACTCACCAATGGCGGGGCACTAGTTAATGAGCTCCTTGGGCTGGAGGCATTTCTTCCTCTCGAGGTGAGACAGCTTCCACGAGCAGGTTGTCGACATTGGCCACGACTCGGACGGCATGTTGGGGATCTCAAAGGGAGCCCTCGGCATCTTTGGGGTGCGAAACAAAGGGGGAAAGCTTCTAGAAGATGGTAATCGATATGAGGAAGAAGATCTTTGCGGATTTCTGGAGGGGAGTTCATAGAAGCTGAAACTCTAGGAGCGAAGTTTGAGCGCAGTTTCTGGAAGATGAAGTGTTTGGTGATTTGGGGGAGAAAGGGGAATCTTTTCTCTCTCCCCCATAATTTATAGGCCTACGCCGGTTGGCTGGTTTGGGCTGGCCTGTTCAGTGATGGGCCATAAGATATGAGTTCTTAAATGGCATGTCCTAATGGGTCGATGGCTATCTGTGTTAAAATCACAGTGCAGATGTGTTAACGCCAAAATTTGGTAAGGCCCTGTATCAGATTCGGTCAAGGGGAAAATTGCAGTCAACTGGCAGAGATTGATCCAGAAGAGACCGATTCCGGAAGGGGGGCCGTGAAGACCGCTGTATGGCAGTTATTTACTGTATATATTAATTAAGCAAGTGCTTATCTTTAGGAAACCTGACCTCGTGTCCGGTTGGGTCTTATTAGTGTTTTCTGTTATAATTAGGAAATCATGTACCGTGTCCAATAAGGACTCATGTAACTCGGGGTATAAATACGTACGCCCGGGGACCTTGTAAATTATCCACACAGATCAATCAAATTCCGTGCATCGCCACCCTTTCGACGGGTTCTTGCTTCTCGAGCCGGGCTGCATCGATTAAGTTCGACCTCCTGCGAGAGGGTAAGTCTCGTCACCCCGGCTACCTATCGGCTAGGACTTCCTCGGTTAGGTCCGATATTCTAGTCGGTTTATGGTAGTCGGCTTACCATGATATATTTATTTTGTCTATGGCTGCATCAGTTCAATTTGATCTCATAGATTGATTAGGTATATCACATCACGCGTGCGTAGATCGTATCGGCTTACTGGGAGCGGTTTATCATCAGTTTGTGCTGCATCGGTTAGGTCCGACCTATTAAACTGCAAGTGATAAATTGTTCCTGTTAGGTTGATACCTTGTGCGCAAGCGTCTTATCGGAGCGTATAGCTGATAAGTTATCGTATTTTACATCACAATCGCATCAGATCTATCGGCCTATCGAGGTATTGTTATCATCATCAGTCTGTGCTGCAACGGTTGGGTCCGATCTACTAGACTGACGATAATAGCTTTACTCTTGATGAGCCGATGGGTTTTAATGCGGCGTCTTATCGGAGTGCTTAGCCGATAAGTTATCTCTTAAATACAGCCGATTATACTGCTTGCTTTGTTATACATTCTTGCCTGCATTATTGTTACGATCGGCTAAGGGCTAGCCGATTATTTTACTCTGCCGATCCAAGCGCGAGCACAAGCAGGTTCCCGAGCACAAGCTCAATCAAGTTCCTGGGCACAATCAGTGCATAAGGACCCGGGCACGGGCACAAGTGAGGACCCGGGCACGGGCACGACCTCAGGAAAGGACCCAGGCACGAGCACAGGTAAGAGCACGGGCACGGACGGAGGACGAAGATCAAGGCGCGAGCGCGAGCAAGGGCCCGGGCGCGGGTGCGGGCAATATCTTTGTAGTGATAATAGTAATCTTTAATCATAATCGACTGGAGTTTATTTAATCTATTTATTTATACATCCTGCCTATTTACTTTATCAGTTTACAGCCGATTTTTGGGCATCTCTTCAATGATCGGCTAGTTTAATATCCGTTTATTATCATGCTATTACTCATGCCATCATCGGCTTATAGTCGATGTACAAGTGCTACAGTGCAAATCAGCCATCGGCCGATGAAATGAGTCCAAGCCGGCTTCCAGCCGATTGGCTCACGAATTTGACATCTTTTCTCCTTGTCAATTGCAGGGTCAAATTGACTGGCACACCTACGAACCTCAAGATTTTAGGACCTGCACTGGAGTGAAGCAAATCTCCAAGGCCTTCGCGTGTCTCCCAGACGTCGAACGGCCCCCGGCGGGTTTTCGGCGTCAACAAGATGCTATTTTATAGGAACCGATTAAAATAACCAGATATGCTTCATGTTAAGCCTAGTTGCTGGACACATATGTTCGGATATCTGAGTTATTTAACAAGTATTGAGGATATATCCTTATAAGGATCAATGGTTGTTCTTCATTAAAATTGGAGATGCGGGTATCTCTCAAGTACACCTAATCACATATTGGGTCAAAATCTATGAATTGGTACTCGGCTTTTACAAGCTTAGCTAGATTGCCTTGAGCAAAAATATTTTCAGCTGATATGATGCTGAAGAGTTCAATTTCTAATAAATATATCACTCGAAAAGGACTTAAAGGTTAAAGATTTTTGACTTTATGTTTAATTGTTTCACAATTAAGCACAAAGTTGGGGGCTACACCTAATAGGTGCGCCTACTCGGTGACACTATTCAACTTTTTCTATGAAGCCCTTCATAGCCTTGTTGCCAGCTGATATGGAGCGGTACTTGGAGATGAAGTACTCGGACAATGGGTACTCAGGAGCAAAGCACTTAGGAAATCTTCATCAAGGAGGATGAGCACTCGGCATCTGCTGTAACTCAACTATTAAGGTCTCAGGGGCTACTGTGGAGGCCATGTGCCCTAGGTACCTCATGGAAGGCATTGTGGCCACTCAGATAGAGGATGGGCCTAATCGGTGTGGGTTGGGCCTCTAGGGCTACTATGAATTCGGGGCCAACGATGCCCAGATTCAAACGTTCGAAGTCTTGCTGAACTTCCTTGCACAATGTCTTTGCTTGAGCAGTGTTACAGTAACTCTTCCTGCTCAGAGCATCTGCTACCACATTGGCCTTTCCCGGGTGGTAGTGTATTCCCACATCATAATCTTTAACCAACTCCAGCCACCTTCTTTGATGGAGGTTTAGGTCGGGCTGGGTAAATATGTACTTTAGGCTCTTATTATCCGTATAGATCTTACTGTGGTTACCGATATGGTAATGCCACCAAATCTTCAAAGCGTGAACCACTGTTGCCAATTCCAAGTCATGCGTCGGGTAGTTACCCTCGTGAGGATGCAACTGACGGGACGCGTAGGCTACCACTCTGCCCTCTTGCATCATCACACATCCAAGCCCTTGGTGGGATGCGTCACAATACACTTGGAAGTCCTTCTTGGAATCTGTAGGATCAAGACTAGCATAGACACTATCCTCTTTTTGAGCTCCTCGAAGCTGCGGTTGCACTCGGCTATCCAGACAAACATCACATCTTTCTTCAGCAACTGTGTCATGGGTCTTGCAATCTTCGAGAAGTTTTCGATGAACTGGTGGTAATAACCCGCAAGTCCAAGAAAACTCCGCACTTGTGTCACTATCCTGGGCGGTTTCCAATTAGTAACTGATTCCACATTCATCAGGTCCATGGCAACTTCCTAAGTGGTGATGATGTGCCCGAGGAACTGCACTTCGTTCAGCCAGAAGTCGCATTTGCTAAACTTGGCGTACAGCTGGTGCTCTCTTAACTTCTCGAGAACCAGCCGGAGGTGCTGTTCATGTGCTTCTGTTGACTTAGAGTAGATCAGGATGTCGTCGATGAAAACCACCACAAACTTGTCCAGAAACTCCATGAACACCTTGTTCATTAGGTTCATGAAGAAAGCCGGTGCATTCGTTAGTCCAAAGGACATAACGGTGCACTCGTACAGCCCATACCGAGTAGTGAAGGCCGTCTTCAGAATATCGTCCTCCCGGATTCTCAGCTGATGTTACCCTGATCATAGGTCTATCTTGGAGAAGACGGTGGCTCCCTCCAACCAATCGAAAAGATCGTTAATCCTTAGCAAGGGATACTTGTTCTTGATTGTTATGTCATTCTTTTCCACAAAGATGACCGGTGCACCCCAAGGTGACGTGCTTGGTCGGATATCTTCTGTAGCAGATTGTCAACTTGCTTCTTGACTTTCGCCATCTCGTTCGGTGCCATTCTATAGGGCCTTTTATAGATCGGGGCTGTTCCTGGTGCCAGATCGATTCTGAACTCGATCTCTCTTTTTGGTGGCATTCCTAGTAGATCTTCTAGAAAAACGTCCGGGTATTCCCTTACTATTGGAATATCATTAACCTTTATGTCTGGTTTCTTCCCACTTTCAGGCGGTTCCTCGGCTGCAACATGATTCAGACTCGCCTCTTGACTCTGCGGCACTGGTGACTTGAAGGTAAACACCTATCCTTCTGGGCTATCACCGTAACGGTGCGGTCGGCATAGTTGATCACTCCTTTGTGCCGGGTCAACCAATCCATCCCTTGGATGACATCTAGGTCTTTGGATTCAAGGAGGATAAGATTGGCTAGAAAAGATGGTCCTTGGATTTCTAGGTTCCCTGAGGGACTATAGTGTGTGGTGGTCATGCGGTTCCCGGGGGTGTAAACCCGCATAGGGAATGTGTTGTACCAGAGTCAAAAAGTACTATTGCAGGGATTGAGTTCAAGAGAAATCTACCTAGTACCACTACTGGTGCAGCCTGTGCCTCTTCTACTGAGAGGTGGTTAACACACCCCTTGATCACGGGCTGGTTGGCATTGGGGTTCTGGGGAGCTGCATGCCTAGGACTAATGCATTTCGGCTTCAGTCACTTGTCAGCGAAGTGGCCCGGCTTGTTGCAGTTGAAGCAAATGAGGGTTTTTCCCCCACTATCCTTCCTGGGCTGTCCTTGCCGAGCTAGCGCCATTGGCGGGCATGGAGTGGGGTGATGGTTGTGCTGCCCGCTGTTGTTGTTGTTGCTCCTGAAGTGCCTAGGGTGGAACGGGCGCTACTGGCAGACGATCATGGTGGAAGATCCACCCTGATGCCCCAGCATCACCCTACGCCTCTGGTGCTGTCCCTGGTGAGCTCTGAATTGGACCGCCTTCCGCTTGCGGTCTATCTTGTTGCGCTAATCATCCTGGCGGATCGTCTTGTCCACCAACTTTTTGAAGTTGGGGTAGTCACTGGAGAGGAGCTGGTTGGTCAGCTCATCGTCAAGCCCCTCTAGAAATTTCTCCTGCCTCTCCGCGTTAGTGCGGACATCCTCTGGCCCATAGCGTGCCAAGCGATTGAAGTTATGGAGGTATTCCGTGACTGTCTTGTTCCCCTGCACCAGCCCCCGGAATTCCCTCTTCTTCTGTGCCACGATGCCTGCCAAAATCTGGGATTTTTGCAAGTTTTGGCAGAATTCCTCCTAGGTGACCTCAGTCCTAGAGGTACAAGTCACGAGAAAATTGTCCCACCAAGCAGAGGCGGGACCCTGGAGCTAATGTGTGGCAAAAGTGACCTTTTCCTGGTCATTGCATTGGAGAAGGTTGAGTTTCTTCTTGATCGCCAATAGCTAGTCGTTGGTGTCCATGGGATTGGTGGTGCTTGAGAACGTAGGCAGTCTGACTCTCAAGAACTTGGGCAGCTTGGACTGGGGAGCGGCGGCTAGGATCTGAGCCTGCTGGTGCTATCATTTTAGGTTATTCTACTGCATCTGCTGCATCATTATAACCATCATCTAGTTCTGGTTGGCTAGGACCTAAGTGATTGTCGGGTTCTCAGGTAATGGGAGTGGCAGGTGGTTGGGGGCCTCGTTGTTCTATGCCGCCCCATCTTGTTGGTTGGTGGCGCTGGTGTCACTAGTAGCACGGGCACTGGTCCCGGTGTTCACCACCTGAAGGGGGATGGAAATGGAAGGGAAGGAGGAAAATAGGCAGCTCAGAACTAGGAGTGATAATTAAGTGATTGAATTAATTTAACTGAAGTGCATGACTTAAAAACATCACAAAGCAGTTCAACTCCTACTTAGGGCAGCATACCACAACAGACGGTATGAACCACCGACTAACCCCAAGTAAACACTCCTAACATCACAACTAATAGGGAAACAAAGTAAGAAAATGGTAAAAGCTAGGGACGACGCCTCTAGTGCTCTGAGTGGCTCTTGCGGTAGTCCGAGTTGTACTTTGGCTCCTGCTCGTTGCCCACCTTGTTGTTGGAGCGGCTCCTAGAACCACTCACATAGTCCTCACTATTGTGTGACGACGAACTGGCCTCGTTGCGGGTGCGGGACCCACTGCTGGAGCTGTTGTCGTCAGTGGAGGTAAAGCCCCCATGGATGCTGGTGCCACCCTAGGAGCTACTGTCACTCGACAACACACTGATTGTGCTACCGGCTGGCGCTGGTGCTGGTGTGAGAACTAGAGCCGGGGCTAGTGCTGGAGCTGGTGCTAGGGCTAGTGCAGGAGTTGGCAATGCGTGTGGCCTATTCCTAGGGGCCAATTGGATACACACTTGAGAAAGGGTCCTCTTCCTCGGGGTCAGATGGATCCTGGCCCCACTTGGCGGCTGCTGACCCTTCAGCTCAACGACCTCCTTCTTCAGGTGGTCAACCTGATTTTGGAGAAAAATAATGGTCATCATGTTGGTGTCCTCCCTGTCATGGGCTGCACACACCCAGTTGGCGTGCATGTAGTCCATGGCCCGCAAAGCTCACCTCATGTGGACGATGGTGGTGTCGTTGTCCACATCCGCTGGCTAGAAGGTATTGTAGGTCTGGTAGTGAGTCCGGCTGGGGAGGTAGCGGGATGCCGTAGTGCAGAGGGTGGAGTGGTGCCTACAGCATAGCTCTCCAGTCAGGTGGAAAGCGGCCTCCTGGCAGGCATAGTCGAAGGTACGTCCACCGACCTCTATCTCCATAGCTAGTAGGAGATATTGTTTGCTTGGCAGCTCCAAGTGGACACGGTGTGGGAGCTCGCCCTCCAGTGGCTCCACTGCGGTGTACTCGGGGGCATGGCTGTACCCCAAGGTGAAGCTCATCATGCGGAGCTCTTCCACAAAATCTCCCATCTTGGCTCCACGCTTGTTAGGAAGACTGTTCATCTGTAGAAGACAAGGAGGGGGAATCAATGTATGCTCAGATCTAAATAAAATAAATGATAAATAATTTGAAAAATAATTAGCAATTTTATGCATGGAATAATTTTTGCCTGATCAATATTAAGAAAACGACAGAATGATATGACCGAATAAAATAATGCCAAATCAACATAAATAATAATTGCAAGGCAATTAGGAAAATTTTGTACATGAGTTTAATAAACATTACCCCCGATTGACCAATATTTTCCCAAAATTTGGACATACATGACACGGCTGTCAAATAAAATCCCCATCCTAGACTTGACCTGACTCAAAAATTTCAGTCAAATAAAGGCCAAGATTTTATCCCAGACCGAGAATAAATTCCTAATTTTCTCGAAACAACTCCAAGTGCAAAAGGGCATATGCAGATGAGAAGTTTCAGAGGGCTCTTAGGATTTCTATTTGGCTGATCCTACGGTCAAGTTCGGCTCTAATACCAACTTGTAACGCCCAGAAATTCACAACCTGAATTCTAAATATTTCTGTGTACTAAATCCCTGTCTAGGAAAGCCAAGGTATATAATACCAAGTTGCCATACAGAGTATGTCTTACAAATAGAATAAAATTGTCTTACATAAATACAGCGAGAAGCACTAAAGAAAGCCTATAAATATCAAGCCACGCGGAGGCTTCCATTCCATAGGCAGCTCGACGGCGGATCTAGCCTGGTCCTCTTGACGGTCCTCGTCGGAAAGGAACTCCATCCCTGAGAGGGGGAAAGGAAGCAAGACTGAGTACCACCCACAGTACTCAACAAGTCACACCTGCAATTATGCATAATGCACGGGAGACAAAGATAGGCTCTAGGTTCATTTGCGTAAAAGCAGTTGCAAACAATAGTAGTTCACAAATGGGTAAAAATGTTATTTAATTAAGCAGTATTAATCCATCACTGATCAATGCTACACCTCGTTGACCAGGCCCAACCATCCCTCCTATCTCTACAACATAATTTAAGTCAATTTAATAAGGTGAGACTAATCACGGTGAGTCTTAACCAAATGCCCATAACCGCGGGCACGGCTATTCGAATAGATTTTAACTCTGGCCAGAGGTATACAACTGTACCCACAAGACATAGCCCCACACACGTTCTCGTGTGCCGGTGTGTCACCATGTCACCTCGTGAGAGGCTGTGACAGGACCATTCACACAACTCCTCCCTAACAATCCACACCACGCTGAGGTTGCACCTGCTGACAGGGCACACCGTATCGGCCGGACTACCCCCTTGCGCCACAATGGATCCAGAAGCCGATCAACTCGACCCCGAGACTAGGAGAGGGAGAAGCTACGCTACAAGCCCAGCCGTTGCCCACGCTGGCTTGTGGTATGTACGGATAATTGCTCAAGGGGTTCCCGCTAACCGGTCCTTAATTGCCATGGGTGCGACTAGCAAAACCATGAACCCACAGCCCACCGTTAAGGTCAAATTTTAGTTATAGAAGTGTCCATGACCAAAGTTCCATCCTCGGACATAAAGTCGAACAATAAACATAATAATAAGTATTTATTCCCAGGATGAGCTAGTTGAGTCTAAGCATGGCAAAGCATCCTAGAAACATTGTATAATCAAGTTGTTACCCAGGCTACAAAGGTATAAAGGGTGGCCAAGTTATAGTCATCAAAATATGTGTGTGTGTGTGTCTATATATATATATATATATATATATATATATAGTTTAAAACTTCCCACATGAAATAATGAAAACATGCACATTTATTTATTCAAAACAAATAATTTGCATAAAGTAGTTGCAACATGTTTAAGTAAACGATGTAACTTGCCTTGCTCCGGCTCTGTAAACACTGCAACATGTTCAAGTAAACGATGTACACAAGAGGGTTGGAAACGTCGGTTTCTATAGCAATCAAAGCACAAACAATTAAAAAAATACATATAAACACTGAAACAAAAGCTAAAACCATTTTTAATGGATTCTTGATATTTTTCTGGATTTAATGAAATTTGAATGGAATTAATCGGAGCTCGTATGAAGTAGTTATGAATTTTTAAAGGTTCTGTGTGTTTTTCCTATACAAAAATAATCTCTAAATGATTTATTGCGCATTTAAAAGGAATAATGGCATCACCGGACCAAGGGACCGGCGCCGACAAGCGGGACCCATGGGTCATAGACTCAAGGGAGGGCGGCACACGATGGATGTGGTCCACGCGCGTGCAGCCGCGGGCACAAGTGCACAAGCGGCTCCGATCTGCCAAGGCATATTGGATGGCCCAGAGCAAACGGTGCCATGCCCCGCCAGCACGCATGGCCAGCGACGGCGCGCATGGCCCGATGGTCACCGCCAGTGACCATTCGGCATGGCGGAAGGCAGCAGCGTGCAGCGGGAGAAATGGGGATTCCTACGGGGTGCTCACTGAGGGGCAACGGCGATGGGAAGGCGACCAACGGCGGTGAACAGAGGAGTTAGGCAGCGGTAAGGTTCGGGAATGCAACGGGGATGGCACCCCGGCAGCGTATGACAGCGACGGAGGGGCGGATATCAACAAGGAGGCCCTGGAGCACGTGTAGAAGGGAGTTAGGGGCGAAGAAATCGAGTGAGGCGGTGGAATTTCACGAACGAAGGGCCGCGACGATGATCACCGAGGGGGACAACAGTGAGAGAGGGCTCTGTCGGTGTAGGGACCTGTGGGGGTGGCAGCCTAGATGCTCTGGCGCACGAGGTGCTGGCAGTGGTGAGAGACAGGCTCGGCGGCGACTACAGTGGTGACGGCGAGTGGCTGGAATCGGTGGAGTGCGGTGGTGGCTCAGGAACTCGGTGTGCGAGGGGTTAGGATGCATGGGGAGCTCGGGCATTTGAGGGAAAAGGAGCGGAAGTGCCTAGTGAAGGTTTAAGTAGGCGTGAGAGCAGGAGATTGTGGCCGAGGCGGCCGAATTTGGTGAAATAGAGGGTTGTGGCCATGGCAGTATGGGGCAAAATTCGCTCGAGATCGTGGGCGAGAGGAGCAGGAGACGTGGGGGAATGGCTGGACGACTCGGTCTGCGTCATTTGAATCGAGAGCGAGGGTGTGCAGGCTCAGGGCGAGGCACAATCACAACGGCAGGCGGGAGCTGATCCCCTCCAGCCGATTTGGCCGGGGGTTGGGGATGGAACTAATATGTGGGGCCCTGGTCCCACATGTCAGCAGGAGGGTTGAGGGGAGAGACGCGGGGAGCGCTAGCGGGCAGGCCCCGGTTGGCAGTGAGAGAGAGTGGGGGAGGGCACGCGGGGTGAGCTTATTTAAATGATTTTTTTGAGTATTTTCTTGGGTATATTTTTGTGTGGCTCTATTAAGGGGAAAATCTCAGGGTGTGACAATATCAGTGAGGAGCTCACTGCCTTCTTCTCATGTGATGCAATTCAGGAGGACACCATTCAAGCCATGTCGGTAGAGGTCCCCATCCACCAAAACGTAGTGCTTCGACTGACGTACAATCCTCTGTGTAGCAATGTCATCGTCAGGAAGGGAATCTTATTTTAGGTACCCCCGGATCTCGTCGATCCACAAGGGTTCCTAAGAACTCCCCACAAGTGCAGTGCGCTCGCTGGGCGGTGGCCCCTTGACAGGTTCCCCCACTGAAGGGGTCATCTAGGTCACCTCGCCTAGGCTAGAGGCTTTCCCATCGTCTCAGTAGGCAGCCGAGACGGATGGCCATGTGAGCCTTTCTTCAAAGGTTCCAGCTGGGACTGGCGTGAGATGACGCCAGCCGTGAGAGCTCATCAGTGAGCATGTTATCGTGGCGGGGCATGAGATGCAGCTCCAAGCTGTCAAAGTGACGTTCCATTCTTCTGACTTCATCCACATATACCACCATTTGTGGATCTGTGCATTGGTACTCCTTCATGACCTTATTGACCACTAGCTAGGAGTCACCCTTGACGAGCAAGAGACGGATCCCAAAACCCGCCACACCTTGAAGACCAGTGAGCAGAGCCTCGTACTCCGCCATGTTGTTCGTGGTGCGGAAGTGATGTTGAACGACGTACCAGAGTACTTCACCCATGGGAGAGGTGAGCACCACTCCAGCCCCGCACCCTGAAGTGTGAGGGAACTGTCGAAGTTCATTACCTAGTGCCTGGTTCCTTGCCCACTCTCCCCATCGTTGGGGTTTGCAGACAAGTGCTCCTCATCGAGCTCCGGCACCGTGGTCCACTCAGCCATAAAATCGGCCAAGGCTTGGCTCTTAATAGTGTGGCAACCCACAAAGTGCAACTCGAACTCCGTGAGCACAATCGCCCACTTGACGACACACCCGGTGCCCTCTCGATTGTGGAGGATCTGGCCTAGGGGGTAGGAGGTTACCACCAAGACCTTGTGCGACTTGAAGTAGTAGCGAAGCTTCCTCGACGCGATCAGCACAGCGTACAGCATCTTCTAGGCCTGTGGGTATCGAGTTTTGGTGTCCCACAGGACTTCTCTGATGAAGTAGATAGGGCGTTGTGCCTTATAACCCTGTCTTGCCCCGAACTCTTATGCTTGCTCTGGGCTGACTTGGAGCTCGGACCTAGCTGACTGCTCGGGAACGGGTGCCACTCATTGCTCGGGCACTGGATTCCCGAGCTCGCCCTCTAGCCCAGACCGTGGCCTGGGGTGCACTGGGAGCTCAAACCCGACACTGTGCGCAATTTCTTCAAGGTCACGCTCAACCAACAGCGGCGCACTCACCACTTGTGGCGGCAGCGATGTATAGCAACAACAGCTCATCTTGCCTCAGTGCCATAAGGATGTGTGGTGAGGTAAGGTACTGCTTGAGGCCTTGCAAGGCCTGCTCAGCCTCGTGCGTCCAGTCGAAATGCCTGGTCTTCTTCAGCAGCTTGAAGAGCAGGAGGCCATGCTCCCCGAGCTTGGAGACGAATAGCCCCAAGGCTGCCATGCAACCTGTGAGGTGCTGCAGGTTTTTGAGATGTGCGGGGATGCATCTGCTTGATGGCCCGGATCTTCTCAGGGTTGGTCTCGATGCCTTGATTTGAGATGAGGAAACCGAGGAGCTTGCCCGCGGGCACCCCGAAGATGCACTTCTCAAGGTTCAGCTTCATGCGCGTGGTGCGTAGGCTGTCAAACATCTCCACCAGTTCCTTGAGCAGTGTGGCCTAGACACGTGACTTCACCACCAGTTCGTCGATGTAGGCCTCCACGTTGCGACCTAGCTGTGATTTGAGAGTGATGCACAACGAACGCTGATATGTAGGACCAGTGTTCTTCAACCCAAAAGGCATGCACACATAGCAATGAGTCCCAATAGGGGTTATAAAAGAAGTTTTCTCCTCATCCTCCTATGCCATGTGAATCTGATGGTAACCAGAGTATGCATCTAAGAAGCACAAAAGGTCGCACCCCGCAGTAGAGTCAACAATCTGATCTATGCGTGACAAAGGGAAAGGATCTTTGGGGCATGCCTTATTGAGGTTGTTGTAGTCAACGCACATCCGAAGTTTGCCATTTGACTTGGGGACGACGATAGGATTCGCAAGCCACTCTGGGTGGATGACTTCGCGGATGAAGCCGACAGTGAGCAACTTGTCCACCTCGTCGCAGATGATCGTTTGGCACTCGTGGGCTTGTCGTCGCACCTTCTGTCGCATGGGCCACGCACCCGGGCACATCGAAAGGCAGTGCTCGATCACTTCCCTAGGGACCCCGGCATATCGAATGGTTGCCAGGCAAAGACGTCGGCGTTAGCCCGGAGGAAGGCAATGAGTGCGCTTTCCTATTTGGTGTCTAGGCCACCACCAACCTTGATGGTCCTAGAAGCATCGTCCTTGATCCAGACGGAGTCGCTGGCTACGAGCCGTGGCTTGGTGGCTGTAGAAGGACCCGAGGTCCCTAGATGCTCCTTGTGCTCGGGCCCAAGAGCCACGAGGTCTGAAGAGCACTGTTCGACGCACACGATGGTGCCTCTGAGATTGCCAACGATGGTGATGGGGCCAGTAGGACCTAGTATCTTCATGGCGAGGTATGCATAGTGCATGACCGCCATGAACTTGGTGAGCACAGGACAACCCAGAATGGCATTGTGTGGGAGCTTGTAGGTTGCCATGTCAAACACGACACGCTCGGTCCGGAAGTTTTCTTGGTCCCAAAATGTGACGGGCAACTAGGTGTGCCCAGGGGCCAAGCATGTCCTGGGGTGATGCCATGGTACAGGAGTGACAGCTTGAGGCGCTTCTCCACAACCGTAAGATTGTCGTAGACCTCGGGGGACATGAGGTTTAACCCCGTGCCCCCATCAATGAGGACATGGCTCACCTTGATGTTGCAGATGGTGGGAGCAACAATGAGCACCAGGCGCCCGTCCCCGGTAGCGCTCTTGGGGTCGTCGGCCTAGTCGAAGGTGATTGGGGCCTCGGACCACTTGGGCTGCCTGGCGGTCTCCATGCTCGAAGTGGCCGAGAGCAGCTCGCGCCGCCTCGCCTTCAAGCTGCGACACGACGGGTGAGTGTATGCGCCACCCTCGAGAGTAGCAACCATGTGCTCGGGCTCCTTGAACCTGAGGTCAAGGTTCTTATCATCGTCGCTGTCTGGGCACCGGAGCTCCAGGTGAACTACTTCTGGTGCTCGGCAAGGTTCTTCACCGCCCGGCACTCTGTGAGGTCATGCTAGTCGGTCTGTGGACCGGGCACCACATGCCAAGCTTCTTCTCAGCCAACGCGGGGTTGGTCTTCTTCTTCTTGCTGCTGCCGCCGGTGCCGGTGTCATCGCACGGTGGTTTGCACGGTCTATCACCTACAGCTAGGACGAAGTCCTCGGTGGGGCACTTCTCCTTTCTCCGCTTCTTGCTCTCCCTCCTTGCAGCAAAGCGGGAGGAACCAGCACCGTCGGTGGGGGCCTGATCTGAGCACGGCACATGCCATGCCCGGGCCTCTGCCATCTTGGCATGCTTATCGGCTAGCGCAAACAGTTGCAAGGTGGTCTCGACATCATGGGTGCCCATCTTCTCGAGCATGCGCTCATCATGGACACCCTGCTGGAACACAAGTATCATAGCATATTGGGGGATCCGTGGGATTGTGTTGTGGGCCTGGCTAAAGCATTGAATATACTGCTTCAGCGACTCGCCCTCCCGCTGCACGATAGCATGGAGGTCAGACTGCATCCCAGGGTGCCAGAATGTGCCTTGGAAGTTGGCCACGAACTAGTGGCACAATTCATTCCATGAGCAGATGGAGCTCTGGGGAGATTCATGAGCCAGGAGTGGGCCTGGGCCTTCAAGGCCATAGGAAAGTAATTTGCCATCACCTTCTCGCTCCCGCCTGCCGCTGGATGGCGGTGTAGATATGGAGAAACTCGACGGGGTAGACGGAGCCATTGTACTTCTCCGGGATGTCCGGGAGAAACTTGACGGGCCAGCGAACCCGACGGAGATCTTGGGTGAAAGCGTGGCACCCGGTCCCATATGGCACAGCACCGGGGGGCAAGGCGTCGGGGTGACGCCCGCAGGTCAGAGACCCATGTCCCCCTAGATGATGCTTGATCCTCCGCGAGCTCAACCGTGTCACGGTCCCTCTCGCGCGCATAGTCAAGCATGACGCACGTGTCCTCATGGGTCCACTGCTCGTTGAAACGAACGCACAGGTTCTATTCCTCTTCCATAGCTGAGGGAGCTGCATGTTGACCTGCATGCCTCACAGCTAGTTGTGGAGGTCATGGGCCCCGGGTACCTCATGAGACGCACATGGGCCACTCGGACAGAGGATGGGCCTAACCATGTAATTAGAGATACAATAGGACTCGGCATACATAACCTTGTACGACAGGGAAAGAATATAGTCCTAGTCGAGCATGTTGTATTCCTAGAAGGAAATCCCTTGGTCGGAGTCCGACTGGGATTCCTACTCTGTAACCCTGTCCCCTGGTATATAAGGGGAGGTAGGGCACCCCCTGAGGGTAGATCAGAATCATAGTGCAAATCTTATCAGAGAAACCTCAAAGGCAATACACCACAACTGGACTAGGGTATTACCTCATCTCGAGGGCCTGAACCAGTATAAATTGTTCCGTGTTCTTTTGCAGTCCATCAAGTTTAGGTCTCATGAGTAGCCCCATATTCTTATTGCCGGTGTAAAACATCGACGTACATGATCTCATGACGAAAATATAATAGGAAATAAAACGTATCTAATGAAAATATTTGCGAAAGTATCACACTAAATTAATGACTGGCTTATAAATATTTCTAAGGTGAAAACCCTTTGTTGCTACATGGTGATATAGCATTACTGACTTAACTTCGATTTACAATAACACCCATTGCATCCATACCATTGAATATGAATTAGTATAACACACATGGGTATTTTGGTAGTATTGCACTAAGTTTTTCAAAAATTATTGATCTTTGAATTTTTTTGAAAATTTTGTGACTTATTTTTTTTAGCTGGGGCTGGTTAGACTAATGACATCCTGCTACTACACAGTCATCTTGGATGAGTTAATTTTTGGGAAAATTAGTTTGGTGATGTTAAAAGATTACTCGTCTACAAATATCCCACCAAAAGTTATTAGTATATTCTAATACCATGGAAAGTTTTGAAAATTTATTTATATACCACTACCTTGCCACATTAGTTTTATATTTTTTATTTATTTCCAAGCAATAATAGGAGGAGAAAAGACATATTTGCCCTTAAGATGGATCAATTACTGGACTGGGTTCGAGCTCATCTACAACGCCTGTGACCTGACCGGAGATCCAGCTACCATCCGCAGTCCTTTCGCCCCCTTCTAGAGGAGATCCAGCCGCTGTCTGCCGGAAGAGCAAGAAACCTTCTCTTTGTCCTCTCCTCGCCTCATTCCCCCACCACGTCACGCGGTCCTGCTGTGGAGAGGGAGAGAGGCCACAGCGGCGCCCCACGTATTCTGCCTGCCTGGCCCCTGCATGCGCCCGCCGCCGGTTTGCTGTGACCTGACCTGACCCTCTCGCCCGGGCAGCGGAGGGAGCGCGTGGTGGTGTGGTCTGCTATGGGGGTGGGGCTGACTGACCATGGACGAGTACAGGCCATGCCGGTCGCCAGCGAGCGAGAGGTTCATCGGGATGTTCGCGTCGCCATCGCTCTCGTCGTCCCTGACGGAGCCCTTGTTCGTGGCCGGGGATGAGTTCCATGAGGACGACTTCCTGTTCTCGTCCTCCCCAGCTGTGCCCTTTTTTTTACTGTGTTGTTTGTGTTTGTCGGCAATCTCCTCCTCGTCGATCTGGTTGAGCTCCACTTCTCCTATACTGGTTTTCTTGTGTTCTCTCCTCTTCTCTCTCGCCTCTTATTCAAGAAACTCGCTCACCGTGAGGTATTCTTCAAGGCAGACGGGAGGAGGAAACGGAGCCCAAAAGGGGTTTGATTTGGGAGTTTGGGGCCGTCACGTTCGGCTGGAGCGCTGGGAGCATCGCACACGAGCAAGCGGGGAAGACGGTGGCGTGCGCGCGGGATCGGAGCGGGCGCGCGATGGAGCGGACGAAGGGAAACACTACGTATTTTTATCTCTATATATATATGTGATGTTTTACACCAGCAATAAGAATATGGGTCTACTCGTGAGATCTATACTTGATAGACTGCAAAAGAACACGAAACAATTTATACTGGTTCAGACTCTCGAGATAAGGTAATACACTACGTCCAGTTATGGTGTATGATCTTTGAGATTTCTCTGATGAGATTTGTGCTGTGATTCTAATATGTCCTCAGGGGGCTCCCTACCTCCCTTTATATACCAGGGCGAAAGGTTACAGAGTATGAATCCCAGTCGGATTCTAACCAAGAAATTTATTTCTAGGAACACAACATGCCCGATTAGAATTATATTCTTTCCTTGTTGTACAAGGTAATATATGCCGAGTCCTATTATATCCCTAATTATAAGATTAGGTCCATCCCTTGTCCGAGTGACCAAATGTTTCTCATAAGGTACCCGGGGCCTATAGCCTCCACAACAGCCCCTAAGACCTTCATAGTTGAGTTACAACTAATACCGAGTGCTCATTCTCCACAGTGAAGAATTTCCTAATGCATTGCTCCCGAGTATTCTTTGTCCGAGTGCTTCTTCTCTCGAGTCCTGCTTTATGTCAGCTGGCAACGAGGCTATGAAGTGCTTCATGTAAAAATATGAATAGTGTGCGCTGAATAGATGCACCTATTAGGTGTAGCCCCCGACTTTGTGTTTAATTGTGAAATAATTAAACATAAAGTCAAAGATCTTTAACGTTTTAGTCTTTCCCGAGTAGTATACTACACGGTATTTAGACTCTTCAGTATCATGTCAGCTAGAAGAAGTTTTGCTCAGGGCAATTGTTGGCTAAGCATGTAAACCGAGTACCACTTTATGGATTTTAACCCAATATATAGTCAGGTGTACTCGAGAGATACCTACATCTCCAATTTTAATAGAGACCAGTTGTCGATCCTTGTAAGGATGTATCCTCAATACCTGATAAATAATACAGATATCTGAACACATGTGTCCAGTAATTAGCCTTTCATGAAGCATATCTAATTATTTAACCGGTTTCTGTAAATAGCATCTGCACTGTCATTTTAACACAGCAAGCGGTCGGCCCAATAGAGCATGCCATTTAGAAACTCATTTCTCGTGGCTCAGTACTGAATTTGTCGGCCCAAGCCCACTTATCAGCACAGCCTCTATAAAAGCGGGAAAAAAGAGAAAAGATTCCCTCGTCTTCTCCAATCCGCCAATCATTTCGTCTTCCAGCTTCTGCGCCCAACTTTCACGCTCCTCCTCGCTAGGGTTTGCAATAGCTCGCACCCCTGCTCGAGACTCGCTCGATTCCGCTCCGCCGCATCCATTCCAAGCCTTTACAAGCATTTTCCCCAAATTTTCTCACTCCCGGCAATGCCGAAAGCCCCATTTGAGATCCCGGAGATGTCCGCCGAAGCTTGCCCGATGTCAGACTGTGGTTCATTGAAGCTGAAGCTACTAGAGAAGCGATTAACGCTGCAATGTCAAGACGTCATCCATTGGTGCACCGCAGAAGAGGAATCCATGCTGGCGCCCCAATCCAGTGAGACCATCGTCTTCACCTCTTTCTTTGATCACGGTCTTGCCCTCCCTTCTTCGTATTTCCTTCGTCAACTTTTGTCCTTCTATCAAATAGAGTTGGTGAATCTGAATCCCAACTCTATCCTGCATATCTCCATCTTCACCACTCTGTGCGAAGCTTTTCTGGGGGTTAAGCCCCATTTCAATCTTTTTTGATATCTTTTTCATATTAAGCCCCAGCCATCCAAAAATAAAATACAGGTCATTGGGGGAGCCGGTCTCCAACTTAGGAATGAAATAAAGAAAATATATCTCCATGTTCCTTTGAAAACCTCCCTCAAGGGCTGGCACAGAGAATGGTTCTACTGTTCCAATCTCGAACCTTCTCTGCCCCCTTTCACAGGTTCTCCACCAATAGTTCTGTCCAGCTGGTCTTCAGTGCCAAGCTATGAAGAAATAGGGCAAGTGTACTAGTTGATGGAGAAGATTGACCTCCTGAAGAGCTCAGGGCTGACTGGTCCCTGGGTGGTAAGGTGTTTCTTGAACCGCCACACCAGGCCTCTGATGGCTAGGAGCCACTTTGGTTGGGATTACCATGGCAAGGATGATTCCAGCCGCGAATACCCTGACTTAGCCGACAAGAACAAGGTCACCGATGCCTTGCTCAGTTTTTTTGTCCACGTGGTAGTAGAGACAGAGGACGCTGGATGCGCTCCCATGCCCTACAACCAGATCAGGCCTCGACCGCAGGTAATCTTGAAGGACTGATATTAAATTGCTATCCATCTGTGGTGAATGCCTGTTAGTTTCTGCCTTGGATCGTTCTGCAATCTATGATGTATATCATCGAAATACTTGCAGGACTGTGTGGAGTTCGATGACGACTCCCAAACTCAACCAGCCACCCTATCGAAGAAACAGCCAGCCAGTCCTTCGGCTGCCGAACCCAGCTCCAAGAGGGCTGTGAAGAAATTATTTGAAGACCCAGGCAAGAAGAAGACAAGCACGCTGAGTGCAGCACCAGGGAGCCTAAGGATCAAGGACCCTGCCAGTTTAGCTCCCAAACCGCCAAGCCCAAGACCGGTGTCTCCTGAGCCCAAGGCCAGCAACATTGAGCCCAAGGCCAGCACCGCTGAGGTCAAGATCAGCAATATCGAGCCCAAGGCCAGCATCGCTGAGTACTGTGACACCCTAGTCGGTTGCACCAAGAACAGAGCCAATTGGAGCCAAATCGCCACCGCCGACTGCCGCGCTGACTGGCCCGACAGTCGGCAGCTCTCCGCCGCCGAGCAAGCCATCAAGCCCCTCACCGACAGCTTCTAGAGCTCCCTCATGGAAGTTCAAGACTTCCAAGAGGTAAGCAATCTTCAATCTTCTAAGAATCTTGAATGATGTGGTAGTGTCTTGACATTTGACATATTATGCAGGAAGCGAGTTGACATAGATCCCAAGAGGACTACACTAGTTGCTCCTACCACCGAGTCCATCCCAGCGGAACCAGCACCAATAATTTCATCTGCTGAGCCAGAGGCTGCCCCAGCTGCAGAAGCTGAAGCAGTCCTGACAGCAAGATCAACCGTGCCGGCCAACCAGGGAGCGAGTGCTGAAGTTGCTGCCCCAGCCCTCGAGCAGATCACTGAAGCCCCTGCAGCCGCCGCGTTCAGAGCCAGGACCCCATCGCCATCAATATCGTCGTCGTCTTTTGATGACGGAGACCTCCCCCGACTCGAAGCCCCTTTGCGTAACTTCCCAAGAACTTTTCAATGGGTCACCCCTAGGGGAGTTGCAGAAAGTTACGAGCACGACGAGCAGGCGGCACCGAGGGAGCACGAAAATCTTTTACGTGCTGCAATCACTGTGTCACGTCCGGATTTTTCATTTTCCGTTATTTTTGTCTAATTGCAAAAATCCAACGTTGGTTTATTCGCCTCAAACAGCTTAATGAAAAATTTTGTAATAAAAAGGATTTAATATGATTAAATAATTAATTACGGTGTGATTTATTCTGTCTTTTTTTTAATCGGGGTTATTCGGATTTCGGAAGTGGAGCTCGTTTCCTAATTTCTAATTCCCCAGAGATTCAATTTCATTCTCTATTTCTCCAAATAATTCCAACAATTTCAAAAGGTTCGAATTCAACAATTTTCCGCAAAACCCTGCCTTTTTCCTTTTCTTTTTCCTTTCCTTTCCCTTCCTTTCTCTTTTCCACTCAGCCCCTCCCCTTCCTTTCTTTTTCTCCTCAGCTCCTTCTTCTTCCTCCTTCGGTCAGGGGCCGAAGGCCTTCCTGGCGCCGCGGCCGGCCCACCTGCCGCCGCCCCTGCGCCCGGCCTGCTCCCGCGCCGCGCCGCGCCGCCTCCACCTGCGCCCCAGCCCGGCCTGCTCCTGCGCCGAGCCTGGCTTGCTCCCGTGCGCCGCCGCGCCTCCTCCGCCCGAGCTGCGCCACTCTAACCGCCGCCCGCCCTAACCACGTCGAGCCGTCCCTATATATATATAGGTGTGCAGCCGTCATCGTTTTCCTCTTCTCCCGAAGTCAGCGCCGCCGCCATCTTCCTCCGCAGCCGCGCCGAGCCGACGCGCCTCCACTGCGCCGAGCCACCGACGCCGGTAAGCACCGCCACCCTACGCCGTTTTCCTTCCTCGCCCTCATCTGCGTCCTGTTTCGCCAGCCGAACCCGCCTGCCTTCGCTTCCCTGGCCAACACCATCGAGCTCGCCTCCTGCTCTCCCGGGCCCAGTGCCGCCGATGCCGGTCCGCCGCCGACGCCGGTCCACCGCCGTCGCCGACACCGTCCCGATGCCCTGCGTCACCCCTGCGCCTCGCCTGCGCCCTGCTTCCCCGACCGACGCCGTCGTCGCCCTCGCCTGCCTCCTGTTCCCGGCCGACGACGCTGCCGCTCGCCGCCGCCAGTCCGCCGCCACCGCCGCCCGGTCCACCGCCGCCGGTTCGCCGCCCCTGCGTCACCCTGCTCCACCCTGCGCCGCCACTCGGGCCGTGGCTGAAGCATCTGACCGGCAGGGACAGAGTTCTATGTTTCCCCTGTGGCTTTGACATGTGGGTCCCGCGGCTGAAGTTTTCCCCCTTTGATCTACACACCATTGGATCTCCTAATTTTAATCTCAGCCATAGAATTTCTTTAATCCAATTTTGCCACATCACCTCGCCATGTCAGCCCTAGATCTCGCCCTGTCATTGCCACATCATCGTCACATCATCCAATCCGATACACGTGTTGCCACGTGGCGTCCACGTCATCAGGTCCACCGAACCTTTCATTCTTCTGGTCCGTAGACCGAGTCCATCATGGATCATCTCACTGACCAGTGGTCTTCGCTCCTTCTCCTCCACAAAAATTAATTCAATTTTCGAATTTAAAATCTTAGGAATATTCTTTCTCTTTTACCCTTAGATTTTCCTAATTTCAAACTTCCGGAGTTTATATCTCATCCATCCAGACTCTAATTCGACCTGTTCTTTTTCCTAAATTCTTCTAAAATCAAGCTCTACCTCCTGATTCAGTTAGTTATTTTAATTGATGTTATTTAGGCTGTTTTCTTGTTATTTATTTGTTTCCTATTGCGAACGTATAGACATGGAAGCCGAGGAGCAGTTCGCCAAAGAAGACGCAGAGCAAGGACAGTACTTAGAGCAAGGCAAGTGATGAGGGCATCACTTCTTCGGATACACCCGCTGATCCTTCAATCATTATGCAAGGTCCAATGACCCGAGCTCGAATGCGATAATTAAATCTAGAGGTGAGCTCGTTCTTAAGCGATCATTTTCATAGTTTTGTGAATAGATTGCTACCTAATGATGTTATCTTGTTTAGAAACATTGGAGAGGATCATAAAGTACTTGGAGAGAGGTGTGGAGGCGGAGAAGAACAGCAAGGACACCCAGACAAGCCGGAGGCTCAGTTCAACTCGAGTTCGAGTCTGCCTCGGCCTTCAGGACCAGCCTGCAGTAAAATAGATGCCCAGGATACATACAGACTCAGTTTTCGATGATCTACATATGCATGGAAAGATAACTTCATAAGCTAACCAATGGCTTTGGTTTGACATCCAAATTCCACCGGAGTCAACAGGAATCATCGAAACAAGTCAGCGTCCAGAATCTGCCAGGGTGCTGCGTCACCGTCTTTTGGTCTGTTGGGCCGTGTATCATCTTAGAGCCCGTTAGAGGGCGCGTCCAGGGGATGTGACGACCCTTAGACTATATATTTAGTAGCCGCCGCCCATATTAGGTTTGGGTTTTGCTTTAGATCAATCTGTCTTCGAACAGTTGCCGTCATCGGTTGTGAAACCCCAATTTCGAGTGCTTAATCATTCATCTGCAATTGTCACTTTAATTGAGTTGCGTACTTTCGGGTTCTTGCTTGTGTTCTTCGTTTCGCAGGCAGAGATTAGCCTTCTTGGCAAGGTCAACCGGATTTGTGACACGGTTGATAACCAGAGGAGTCGTGGTGCTAAGGTTGCAGGGATCGGGTTTGTTGATCTGAAGCCGGATCGGTGTGTCGCGTTCCACCAAAATGATAGTTATCTCTACCTAACGGAAGATCGGGAACCCCGTTTCCCATCAGCAAGTGCACCCTTTGAACATATTGGACCCAATTTATAAACTGTTTTTGTTGTGAAATATGCATTATTTTATTTATAAAATTATCGATGGGTAGTATGACCTAATTGTTGTTATCCCATGCCTTTGATTATTGAATATCCTGTGATACCTTGTCACCCTAGCCTTTGTGAGTTGAACATAAGGGTCAACTCAGGGTAGAGTAGTAATTGCTTAGCCCCGCTCAAAGTCGTTTTATAAGCAAAATATAATAATGATTAATGATATATTTATCACTGTTTTATTTGAGCTATGTGACTGTGTGCTATCTTTCCGGTAGCATGTGTTGCACCGTGTAGTAAACAACGGGCGGATAAAATGTTTTGGACTAGGGTGATGGGTGGTTCTGTGTGAACCTAGTAAGGGGGTAAGGCATCTATGTGATCCTTACCAGGTTAGGTCTCTGTGTGAGCCTAATGTGAAGCTGTGTGCTATTGTAGTTTTGGCAAGTTGCCCTGGTCAATTAAGGACTTCACTTCATAAGTCAATGATCTGAGCTTAACGTACAACCACATGCTCTAATGGGAAGGACCTGGCCCAGTAGGATTCCGAGTTTTGGCACTGCCGGCCCAGGTGGTTAGATGATAGGTTTTATGGTTAGCCATGATACTTTCTTGTCTATGTGAGGGAAAGGTGGCTCATGGGGGAAGGCAGTGTTAAGGCAGAGTTTCTAAAAAGCCTTGTTACAGATTCCTTGGCCGCACACAAGGAGAAGTGTGACATTTGCGCATGGCCATTAAGAGGATGATGTATCTTGTGGGTAAAGCTGTACAATCTCTACAGAGTGTTTAACTAATCTATTCGAATAGCCGCGTCCGCGGTCATGGAGATGCTCGGTGAATTGAAATGAGGGGTAGTTTGCGAAAACAAGGGATGGTAATGATGCTGTGTGCAGGAAAATGAATTTAGCTATGTGGACAGGTCCTGTGTGAATGGTTGGATGGTAACACCCGTTATTTAAAGTTTTGTTTTTAACTCTGTTTATAAATTGTTTATAAATGCAACTGCTGTGTTATGCAAAATAGCCTTAGCTTTTCTTTGTCAGCTGTGCATATGCATATTTTTGTGCACTTGCTGAGTATTTCATGTACTCACCTTGTAATTTCTCCCAATTCTAGAAGAAAGGTTTCCGCTGTTCTCGGAGGAGTTTGCTGCTGAAGACGAGGAGTAGGCCGTGTGCCCCAGTTGACTGCCTATGGCATGTTAAATGGAGCTTCTACGCATTTATTTTATTTTCGCTGCTATCTTGTTCTCTTTAGGCCCTTCGTGGCATAATAAATGTAAACTTTAGCCATAAGGCTTTTCACAGTCAATTTATTAATAAATAGTTTGGTTTCCTCTGTGATGTTGGCTGTGATATTGTTCTTGTGACTATGTGTGCTAGCATGATCATGGGGCTAGTACGTGTACACAGAGGGTCCTGATTTGGGGTCCCACAAGGTTGGTATCAGAGCCACGTCGATTGTAGGTCGCAGCCTTAGTTAGCCTGGTCGTACTTCAAAACTATTTTAATAGAATCACAAAACAATATAAATTGTTCCTTCTTTACTTACTCTTTCTGATTCTTCCTTTGTTCGGAAATTTTCTCTTACCTGCTTTAATTTCTACCGTTAGCCCTGGAAGAAGGATCTACACCAGTGGTGCTTTGGGTCTCGTGAAGCTTCGTCATGGACCAGGGTTTGGCTATAGAAGTGGCTGTTGTTTTGGGTCGCTTTGCCTGTAGTTAGTAGTTCATGTTAGTAAGTCGTTAAGGTTGTGTGTTAGAGGCGTTGTTTGTTTTTAGTTTTTGGTTTTTTTTTCCGGTTTGTCGTACGATCTGTTTGTAGCCCTTCGGCTTTTTGACAGTCGTACGTTTGTTTTGGTCTGGATGTGCTATTCTACCCCATTAGTTGCCCTTCTTCTTCTTAGACTTGTTCTTTCCTTCCTAGTACCTCTCTAATGGGCCACATGTTGAACAGATGGTGAACACCAAGACTAGGGGTCACAGTGGAGGTAACCAGAACAATGATGCTCAGCCTGATGGTCAGCAACAACCCCAAGCACCTCAAGTGAACCAACAAAATTTTCAAGCCTTCATGCAAGCCTAGACCGAGCTCATGAGGATGATGATGCAACAACTTCAAAACCAACAACAGCAATAGCCGCAACAGCAACCACAAGGCCATGTTCATGCTCCCCCTCCACCGAGTAAGATGTTTGAATTTCTGCGTACCAAGCCGCCGGTTTTCAAGGGATTGTGTACCCCACTTGATGCGGAAGACTGGATGCGTACCATGGAGCGCAAGTTGGAGATCACTCAGTGCTCTGATGGAGAGAAAGTTCGTTTCACCGTCCAGCAGTTGGAAGGAGCTGCCTTAGATTGGTATGAGAATCTTAGGGGAGGTTTGGATGACCCTAAAGCCCTAACTTTTGAGGAGTTTTGTGCAGCTTTTCATGATTACTATGTCCCTGCTAGCATCAAAGAGCTGAAGAAGGAAGAGTTCTGTACTCTTCAATAGGACAACAAGACGGTTCAACAGTACCTGACCCAGTTCACTACTCTAGCCCGCTATGCGCCAGAAGATGTTGCTAGAGATGCAGATCGTCAGAGGCACTTCTTGAAAGGTCTAAATTCTGGTCTTAAGGTTGGACTGATTGCCCATTATTTCAGTAGCTTTTAAAGTTTGGTGAACAAGACTATCCTTTTAGAGGAAGAGCGCAGGAAGCTTGGTGAGGATCGCAAGCGCAGGATGAGCCAAAACGCCGGTGGCCCAAGCCAGCGACAACGTGGAACGTTTCCACAGTATAGTTTTCAGACAGTTGCCCCACACTCTAGGACTGTTCCACAGATGCCACCTCCAAACACTCAGACACCTCGCCCGTCTACTCCGATTCAGCCAATGCAGCGAGTTGGAAGTCAAGCATATACACGTCACTGTTACAACTGCAAGGACCCAGGCCATCTCACCAATAACTGTCCTCTTCCCAGGAACATTACTCCCGTGAAGTTCAATGTGGGAAATACCCCAGCCAAGACACCAGCACCAGGAGCCGGCCAACAAGCTACACCAGCAACACCGCAGACCGTGGTTGGAGGACGTGTCAACCATGTCACCGCGGAGGAAGCCCAGACCTCTACGGACGTTGTCGTGGGTAAGTTCCTACTTAACTCTATACCTACAATAGTTTTATTGGATTCTGGAGCTTCGCATTCGTTTGTTTCTCGGGTTTTTGCTTCTCAACATCAGTTTCCCACCATACCTCTTAAGTGCTCCTTGCTTATCCAAACCCCATGGTCAGAAATGAGAACCCAAACCGGTTGCCCAAGAGTGAAAATTGAAATAGAGGGTGTAGAGTTGTTTGCCAATCTGATTATGTTAGATACACCCTAGCTTGATGTCATCCTAGGGATGGACTGGTTGCAGACCCACAAGGTAGTGTTAGATTGTGGAAGTCGATCAATCACTTTAGAAAACTCTAAAGGAGAGAAAGTGAATTTCAAAGCCTTAGCTAATCCCCCTTGGAAAGGAGCCTTAGTGCACCACATGGAGATCTCTGAGCTACAGAAAGTACCAGTTGTTAGAGAATATCCATATGTTTTTTTGGAAGAACTGCCAGGCATGCCACCACATAGAGACATTGAGTTTGTCATCAATCTAGTTCCAGGGACATCGCCCATATCCAAGAGGCCGTACCGTATGGCAGCTAATGAGTTAGCAGAGATGAAGAAGCAGATACAAGAGTTGCAAGAGAAAGGTTTTGTGAGGCCTAGCTCATCGCCGTGGGGAGCCCTAGTTATTTTTGTTGAATAGAAAGATGGGACGTAGAGAATGTGTGTTGATTATCGTTGCTTGAATGATGTAACCATCAAGAACAAGTATCCTTTACCATAGATTGATGATCTTTTTTATCAAATGAAAGGAGCTGGTGTATTCTCTAAGATTGACCTAAGATTAGGGTATCATCAGCTTAGGATCAGACCCGAGGATATCCCTAAGACGGCGTTTTCCACTAGATATGGGCTCTATGAGTACACAGTTATGTCTTATGGGTTAACAAATGCCCCTGCCTACTTCATGAACATGATGAACAAGGTATTCATGGAATATTTGGACAAGTTTGTTGTTGTTTTCATTGATGACATTCTCGTCTACTCCAAGGACAAGAAGGAGCACAAGCATCATCTGAGGCTTATTTTGGAAAAACTAAGAGAACACCAATTGTATGCCAAGTTCAGTAAGTGTGAGTTCTAGATGAAAGAAGTTGAATTCCTTGGACATGTGGTGACCGCCGCTGGAGGTGCAGTTGATCCAAAGAAAGTGAGTACGGTTATCAACTGGCGGCCACCCAAGACCGTGACACAGGTTCGCAGTTTCCTTGGTATGGCCGGCTACTACAGAAGATTCATAGAAGGTTTCTCAAAGGTTGCTCGTCCACTGACGCAATTGTTGAAGAAAGAGAAGAAGTTTGTGTGGACACTAGAGTGTCAGTGCAGCTTTGAAGCCTTGAAGAAGAGTTTGACATCAACACTAGTGTTGGTTTTGCCCGATATCCACAAAGGGTTTCACATCTACTATGATGCATCTCGTATAGGACTTGGTTGTGTTCTAATGCAGGAGGGCAAAGTGGTTGCCTATGCCTCAAGACAACTTCGCCCACATGAGGAGAATTATCCAACCCATGATTTGGAGCTTGCCGCAGTGGTACACGCACTGAAATATGGAGGCATTACCTGATAGGCAACCGATGTGAGGTGTATACACACTACAAGAGTCTAAAGTATATCTTCACTCAGCATGACCTGAATCTGAGACAGAGAAGATGGTTAGAGCTGATCAAGGATTACGATGTGGGAATCCACTACCACCCAGGCAAGGCAAATGTTGTTGCCGATGCCCTAAGCAGGAAGGTCTACTGCAGCAACTTGGAAATTCAAGAGAGCCAATTATCACTCTTTCAGGAGTTTGAAAGGTTGAGTTTGAGATAGTGCCAGAAGGGTATGTGGCTAACTTGGAGGTCAGGCCCACCTTGGAAGACCAAATCAAGGAAGCTCAGAAGGATGATGCAAATGTTAAAGAAATCAAACTCAACATGAAGAAAGGAAAAGCCATAGGGTTTGTTGAAGATGAGAATGGTGTTATATGGCTATAGGAGAAGTTGGTTGTGTCGGATCAGCCTGAACTCAAGAAGCTTATCTTGTCAGAGGCACATCAGTCCCGTTATTCCATCCATCCTAGTAACACCAAGATGTATCAAGACCTCAAGGGAAAATTATGGTGGCCCAGCATGAGACGAGAGATTGCAGAGTATGTAGCACTTTGTGATGTCTGCCAGCGAGTCAAGGCAGAACACCAATGACTCGCTGGACTTTTACAACCATTGAAGGTGCCAGAATGGAAGTGGGATGAGATTGGCATGGATTTTATCATAGGTTTGCCCAAGACTCAGTCAGGATATGATTCCATCTGGGTTGTTGTGGATCGTCTCAACAAAGTTGCTCACTTTATTCCAGTCACAGTAACCTACTCAGGTGACAAGTTGGAAGAACTATATGTGAATCGGATAGTGTGCTTGCATGGAGTGCCCAGGAAGATAGTCTCAGATCGAGGGACTCAGTTTACCTCTCGCTTTTGGCACGCTTTGCATGAGGCAATGGGTACTTGTCTCAATTTCAGCACCGCATATCACCCACAGACTGATGGGCAGACAGAGAGAATTAACTAGATTTTGGAGGATATGCTCTGAGCTTGTGCTTTAGCCTATGCTTCTAGTTGGGATAAGAATCTACCCCTTGCTGAGTTCTCCTACAACAACAACTATCAGGTGAGTCTACAGATGTCACCGTTTGAAGCTTTATATGGGTGGTCATGTAGAACACCTTTGAATTGGAATAAGACAGGAGAAAGAATGGTTTTTGGACCCAATGTGATCCGCGAAGCCGAAGAAAAAGTTGCTTTGATCAGGGATAGATTAAAGGTAGCTCAGTCTTAACAGAAGAGTTACGCAGACAACTATCACAGGGATTTAACTTTCGAGAAGGAGGACTATGTCTGTTTGAAGGTAACCCCATTGAGAGGAACCAAGAGGTTTTAAGTGAAAGGAAAGGTTGCCCCGAGGTATGTAGGTCCGTTCCGAATCGTTGCTCGTCGAGGAGAAGTTGCGTATCAGTTAGAGCTACCGCCATCAATGTCAGGGATCCATGATGTGTTCCACGTCTCGCAGTTGAAGAAGTATCTTGGGTGCCAGAAGAAGAAACCCCGTTGCAAGCAGTGGAATTGCAACCAGATCTGATATATCATGAACATCCAATCAAGATCCTCGAGACGGCAGAGCGAACCACGAGGAGTAAGATCATCCGTTTCTATAAGGTTCGGTGGAGTCATCACATAGAAGAAGAAGCCACCTGGGAGCGTGAAGATGATCTGAGGGCAGAGTTTCCTGAGTTGTTCCTAAGCCTGTCCGAATCTCGAGGTCGAGAATCCGTTTACAGGGGTAGGTTTGTCACGTCCGGATTTTTCGTTTTCCGTTCTTTTTGTCTGATTGCGAAAATCCACCTTTGGTTTATTCGCCTCAAACAACTAAATGAAAAATTTTATAATAAAAACGATTTAATATGTTTAAATAATTAATTATGGTGTGATTTGTTCTGTTTTTTTAATCGGGGTTATTTGGATTTCGGAAGTGGAGCTCGTTTCCTAATTTCTAATTCCCCGGAGATTCAATTTCATTCTCTATTTCTCCAAATAATTCCAATAATTTCAAAGGGTCCGAATTCAGCAATTTTCTGCAAAACCTCCTGCCTTTTTCCTTTTTTTTTCTTTTCCTTTCCCTTCCTTTCTCTTTTCCACTCAGCCCCTCCTCTTCCTTTCTTTTTCTCCTCAACTCCCTCTTCTTCCTGTTGCCAGGGACAGAGTTCTGTGTTTCCCCTGGTGGCTTTGACATGTGGGTCCCGCAGCTCAAGTTTTTCCCCTTTGATCTACACACCGTTGGATCTCCTAATTTAAATCTCAGCTATAGAATTTCTTTAATCCAATTTTGCCACATCACCTCATCACGTCAGCCCTAGATCTCGCCCTATCATCACCACATCATCGTCACATTATCTAATCCGGTACACGTGCCACCACGTGGCGTCCATGTCATCAAGTCCACCGAACCTTTCATTCTTCCGGTCCATAGACCGAGTCCTTCATGGACCATCTCACTGACCAGTGGTCCCCGCTCCTTTTCCTCCACAAAAATTAATTCAATTTCTGAATTTAAAATCCAGGGAATATTCTAGGAATATTATTTCTCTTTTACCCTCGGATTTTCCTGATTTCAAACTTCCGGAGTTCATATCTCATCCATCCAGACTTCGATTTGACCCGTTCTTTTCCTAAATTCTTCTAAAATCAAACTCTACCACCTGGTTTAGTTGGTTATTTTAATTGATGTTATGTAGGATGTTTTCTTGTTATTTATTTGTTTCCTGTTGTGAACGTATAGACGCGGAAGCCGAGGAGCAGTTCGCCGTAGAAGACGCAGAGCAAGGACAGTACCTGGAGCAAGGCAAGTGCATCCTTTGAACATATTGGACCCAATTTATAAATCGTTTTTGTTGTGAAACATGCATTATTTTATTTATAAAGTTATCGATGGGTAGTATGACCTAATTGTTGTTATCCCATGCCTTTGATTATTGAATATCCTGTGATACCTTGTCACCCTAGCCTTTGTGAGTTGAACATAGGAGTCAACTTAGGGTAGAGTAGTAATTGCTTAGCCCCGCTCAAAGTCGCTTTACAAGCAAAATATAATAATGATTAATGATATATTTATCACTGTTTTATTTGAGCTGTGTGGCTGTGTGCTATCTTTCCGGTAGCATGTGTTGCACCGTGTAGTAAACAACGGGCGGATAAAATGTTTTGGACTGGGGTGATGGGTGGTTCTGTGTGAACCTAGTAAGGGGGTAAGGCATCTATGTGATCCTTACCAGGTTAGGTCTCTGTGTGAGCCTAATGTGAAGTTGTGTGCTATTGTAGTTTTGGCAAGTTGCCCTGGTCAGTTAAGGACTTCACTTTATAAGTCAATGATCTGAGCCTAATGTACAACCACATGCCCTAATAGGAAGGACCTGGCCCAGTAGGATTCCGAGTCTTGGCACTGCCGGTCCAGGTGGTTAGATGATAGGTTTTATGGTTAGCCATGGGTACTTTCTTGTCTGTGTGAGGGAAAGGTGGCTCATGGGGAAAGGCAGTGTTGAGGCAGAGTTTCTAAAATGCCTTGTTACAGATTCCTTGGCCGCATACAAGGAGAAGTGTGACATTTGCGCATGGCCATTAAGAGGATGATGTATCTTGTGGGTAAAGCTGTACAACCTCTACAGAGTGTTTAACTAATCTATTCGAATAGGCACGTATGTATGTAGCGAATCTCGCCATGTTGGGTTATTGATAATTTCCATTGATCTGATACTCTGCCATTTGAATCTATTTTCCTCTGTTTTGCTTTGAGCAGAAGATTATCGATTGCTTGGAGAACATAAATAAGGTCCTGACTGAGCTCGCCCCGCAGCTCCAACGACTACACCAGCTCTAGTGGCCAAGAACGACTTGGAGCGGACTAGCCAAGAAAGGGAAATATGGCTAAGGGGATCGGTTGATAAGCTCAGGGACAAAAACTAGGCCTTAGCCGAAAAGATCAGAAGTAAGTCCTCTGTGTAATCCTCCCGAGTAAATCCCAAGTAGACTTCTCCAGCATTGTTGATTCCCGACAACCTTGTTTGAGTTTAGACTACAATCTTGAGTTCTTGACTGTTTTGATTTGCAGCCCTTGAAACCGAGTTAAAAGCCCAGGCGAAGGAGAGGGAGAATCAAGATAACAAGCTGAAGGAAGTAGAAAAGGCCAAAGCCGAAGTGGAGAAGGCCAAAGCCAAGGTGGAGGCCAACTACGCCAGTAAGTCTCCTGGTTGACAATGATCTTGACTCGACTGCTTGTTGCTCCGAGTGCATGTCTCAGCTAACAAGTATTCTTGTTAATGCATCTGAACAGCTTCAAAAGCCAATGTCCAGGTTCAATTTAGCGCCTTTGCGGAGGAAATCAAGATTGTTAAGGAGTCACGGGAAATCCTTGTTGGATCCATGAAAGGGCTCCTAGACATCATGGAATCTCACCATCTTGGGACCAGTACTGTCACCCAGGTGCAAGCACACCTAAACGAAGCCCTGAGCCTCTTGAAAAGTACTCGAATAAGTGTATAGCGGCTGGCGTTGCCCAAGCTCTTGCCATGACCAAGTCAATATACCCTAGGGTAGACGTTGAGGCCATTGGTGAGGGTTTTGCCAAGGGGACAACTCCCGAAGAGGCACTGGAGCTGATTAACCAAGTGTGGCCGACTGTGGAGGCGATAGTTAAGGACCTGGGTATGTAAGAACAAAACAATTATGCAGTCGGTGACTATTGATAAACATGTATAACTTTTGTAAAGGCACTTGTAAATATCTATAAAATGCTGCCGAGTACTTGCTTATTCTGAGTCGCCATTAGCTTTACCCGACTATGTAGTTTGCACCAAATAGATCAATAGGAACTTAAAAACGTTCACCTCTGAGAGCAATACTTGGGCAAACTTAGCATAATCATTGTAAAACTTTTTGACTTGGATAAAACAAGCTCAGATTTTATTAACAAGGCATATAATACATGCAGCCCCTGACTCACTACTCGGTTGGAACAAGCGATGTAGGGAGTCAGAGAAAAAATCTATATACATATGTATAGAGGAAATACAAGACTCAGGTATAGAAAGGACGTAGCTGTTCCATATTCCATGAGTTGCTAACTAGGGCACCGTCTTTGGTCTTTAGTCGGTAGGCGCCCGGATGTGTCACCTCAGCGATAATGAACGGCCCTTCCCACAAAGGGAATAGTTTATGCCTGTCTTTGGTGGTGTGTATTTTTCTCAAGATGAGATCTCCCACCAAAAAGGCGCAGCCACGAAACATTCCAATTGTGATAACGACGTAGGTCTTGAAGATAACTTGCCGACAGGATAGTTGTGATGTCCCTTGCTTCCTCCAACTGATCAAGTTCGACCAGTCGGTCTTCGTTTGATTTGCCTTCTGAGTAGGCCCGAACTCACGGAGAGCCGAACTCTAACATGGTTGGTAACATAGCCTCAGCACCATAGACTAGGAAGAAAGGGGATTGCCCTGTTGCCCGACTAACCGTGGTTCTTATAGACCAGAGAACAGATGGGAGTTCTTGTACCCACCGTGCTGCATATGGTTGTAGTCGGTTGAATATCCTAGCCTTGATACCTTGTAAGACCATGTCATTGGCACGCTCGACTTGCCTATTACTCCATGGGTGTGCCACAAAAGCATAACAGATCTTGATGCCGAAGTCGTCATAGAAATCTTGAAACACGCCACCTGTGAACTGAGTACCGTTGTCCGTTATGATGCGGTTACGAACCCCAAATCGGTATAAAATACTCATGATGAAGTCCTTTGCTCATGCCGCTGTTATGGTAGCAACTGGTTTTGCCTCAATCCACTTTGTGAATTTATCCACTGCGATAAACAAGTGTGTGAACTCTCCTGGCATTTTTTTGAACGGCCCAACCATGTCAAGCCCCAAACTACAAAGGGCCAAAAGATTGGAATTGTTTAAAGTTCTTGAGCTGGAAGATATGTTTGTCTTATGATGGCAATGGGGTGCCCGATCTTCCGTTAGGCAAAGATAACTCTCGATTTGGTGGAAATTTGACACTCACGATCCGGCTTCTAATCACCAAGACCCGAACCCTACAATCGCAGTACCACGTCTCCTCTCGTTATCAACCGTGCGCTGCCCGGTTGACCTCGCCACGAAGGCTAATCCCTGCATGCGAATTGAAGAACACAAGCAAGAACAAGAAAGATTGCAACTCAATTGCAGATGAATGATTATACTCTCGAGTTGGGATCTCACAAACCGATAAACGGCGAAACTGTTCAAGGACAGAATAATCTAAGCAAAACCCCCATCTAAACAATGATGGCTACTGTATATATATATGTTGGAACGTCCTAGGGTTATCCCTAGGGCGCACACCACTTGGGTTTAGCCACGACACCGTTACAAGGCCCAAGGCCCAAAACAGACTCGGACTGGAAGAGGTATATGTCTTGTTTTGACGATTCCGGATAGCTCAGAAGGAATTTTGATGTGAAACCAAAACCATCTGAAAGTAGACTTCATAAGATTTCCAGCAAGTACTTGTAGGCCCTGTAACTCCTTCTAGATCAAAAGTTATGGCCGTTTGAAATTGATGCTGTCTCCCAGTCCGAAACTGAAACGGTCTCGGGAATAAGAGTTTACTTGCACTTGTTGTCTCCACTTCAATATGTGGTTTCTTGAGCTATTCTCCATGGTCTTCTCCCAGGTTCCTGAGAACAATAAAATCATCACAAGAATTAAATAGCATGCCATTCGTAGAAATATTCTCATGTAAGCTTAGGAACACATTCACCTGGCGATTAAGTTGACGAGCACGTGCACGAGTAATTGGTCCTTGGATCGGTTGCACATCTTGTTCATCATGAAGAGGTTGTAAGTGTGTATCTAAAGACATGATGTCGCATAGAACTGGCATTCCTCGCATGTGCTAACTATGTCTTTAGCATCTATTACTGCAGTCGGCCAGAAGAAACCCTGTCTATAAGCCTTTCCAACTAACATCCTGGATGCAAATAAGCTTCAGGGTCATATTTTCCAAAAAATGATGGCAAGGTAAATTTAACTTTAGCAAAAGGATCATCGTTACCTCGCCCTTGGTGGCGGTTACCTCCCATACCTCGCCGGTTGAATCGCAGCCGTTGTCGTAGGCACTCTTCACGAAGTGTATCACGTGCGTCGCTATTGTCAGCTTCCTCTTCTTCATTATCTCCGTCATCGTCAACAAGTGGTGGTGTTGGCTGACGGTTTGCTACCAGTTGTTCGACACGGTTAGTGAGGGTGGTAATGCTCCCCACGATAGCCTGGAGGTCTTCCCGCATAGCATTCCCGGCAGCTACATTCTCCTCAATCTTTTGATCCAGCTTAACGATCTCCTCTTTTAAAGCACAATCAGCGAAATCATTCACCTCACCTGCCATGGTTAGTAGAAAATAGGAAACAAACAGCAGAAAAGTATTATCCCTATCAACTACTACTCTGCAAGAATAGTGGACACTCGCAAATGGAAGCACCTTATCGAGCTCTTACAAGGTTCTGAGATTAGCGAGCAAAGGATGGTACAACCGGTGGCTAGTTCGTGATACCTTGAGGGCGTGATCCAGCGATTGCAAGGGTCGAGACCGTGCTGACTAGAAGTATATATGTGGAGCTTGGGAGGCCAAAAATGTTAGTGGCACACAATTCAATAACAGATAGTAATGCTGAAAAAAATGTCCCAAGCACTTGTCCTAGTTGCTAGCCTAAACGAGTTCTAAACCAGATGTAATAAAACAAGGGTGACAAACAAGTATGAAAGGACAGCAGCAAAGAAATAAGGACAAGGTAAGGACACAGCACAAAACAGCACACAGATGGCTCCCTGGTGTGTCCAATGTGCTCCTCTCCCTTTTTTTTTTCTCTTTCACACCCTTTTTTTTATTTTTCTTTTATTTTTCTGATATTTTTTTCAACTAGGAGCACAGGAACAGCAACCTCAGGAAGGTGGCAGCTCAGTTTGGTATAAGGTGTGAACTGTGGAAATACATGAGCGTGCTTTAAAAAGCGTGCTAGAACTTCGGAGTGCGAAAACCCAATCTTCCGGCCTGAATTTTGCAAAAGTAATTTCGGCGAACCCAACAAAGTGGGGGGGGGGGGTAGCGGATGGGAAATTTTTCATAGATGTCCGTAGACTATTTATTTGCCTGATTCCGACTCCGTATGAGAAAGTTATGGCTGTTTCAAGGAAGATCCTCCGTATCAGTGTTTTGGTGGAGGCTGAAACAGAAACAGGTGGTGAAACCGGGGATGAGATGGTGGCGGTGGCTACTGGAGAGGTGGATGGCGTTGTAGGGTGATCAGGGACGTGATATATGACACTAAAAAAAGAACACACAAAGACCAACACTTGCACCAGATAGTTAGTATATAGGAAAACAGAGACGATGGTGGTGGTGGCTAGGGTTTGTAGGGGTGCGGTGGATGGATCACGAACTGGACTCAAACACAATCTAAGCCAGCAATTGAACTTGACCTAGGACACCAACTCAACACTACGGACTCTAAAACAGAATTATGCAAAAGGCTAAACGTGGTTGTAGGACAAGAAAAACCTACGACTACCAATTTTGTTTTTGCGGCTTTTTCTGGACTCTAGGTATAGAAACAAAAACTGAAATAGGATAGAACAGAAAGATACCTAATGGGCAACCTTCGCTCTGATACCACTTGATGGCAACGGGGTGCCCGATCTTCCATTAGGCAAAGATAACTCTCGATTTGGTGGAAATTTGATACTCACGATCCGGCTTCTGATCACCAAGACCCGAACCCTACAATCGTAGTACCACGTCTCCTCTCGTTATCAACCATGTGCTGTCCGGTTGACCTCGCCACGAAGGCTAATCCCTGCATGCAAATTGAAGAACACAAGCAAGAACAAGAAAGATTGTAACTTAATTGCAGATGAATGATTATACTCTCGAGTTGGGGTCTCACAAACCGATAAACGGCGAAACTGTTCAAGGACAGAATAATCTAAGCAAAACCCCCATCTAAAGAACGACGGCTACTGTATATATATGTTGGGACGTCCTAGGGTTATCTCTAGGGCGCACACCACTTGGGTTTAGCCACGACACCATTACAAGGCCCAAGGCCCAAAACAGACTCGGACTGGAAGAGGTACATGTCTTGTTTTGACAATTCCAGATAGCTCAGGAGGAATTTTGACGTGAAACGAAAACCATCTGAAAGTAGACTTCATAAGCTTTCCAGCAAGTACTTGTAGGCCCTGTAACTCCTTCTAGATCAAAAGTTATGGCCGTTTGAAATTGATGCTGTCTCCCAGTCCGAAACTGAAACTGTCTCGGGAATAGGAGTTTACTTGCACTTGTTGTCTCCACTTCAATATGTGGTTTCTTGAGCTATTCTCCATGGTCTTCTCCCAGGTTCCTAAGAACAATAAAATCATCACAAGAATTAAATAGCATGCCATTCGTAGAAATATTCTCATGTAAGCTTAGGAACATATTCAGCTGGCGATTAAGTTGACGAGCACGTGCACGAGTAATTGGTCCTTGGATCGGTTGCACATCTTGTTCATCATGAAGAGGTTGTAAGTGTGTATCTAAAGACATGATGTCGCATAGAACTGGCATCCCTCGCATGTGCTAACTATGTCTTTAGCATCTGTTACTGCAGTCGGCCAGAAGAAACCCTGTCTATAAGCCTTTCCAACTAACATCCTGGATGCAGCGTGGTTGCGATAAATACCCAAGTGGATCAACTACAGAATCTGCTTGCCCTCCTCGGGTGTGATGCGGTGCATGAGGACTCCGGATGCGCTTCTACGGTACAAGTCTTCTCTGACTACAAGGAAACATTTGCTTTGACATTTGATCCGTTCGGCTTCATTGCGATCTTTTGGGAGTTCATCATCCAAAAGGAATTTGATAATTAGAGTCTGCCAATCCTGAGAGATAATTAGCACTTCATTTGTTGGGGTGCCATCTTCATGATAACGTTGATTAGCAAGGAAACATTTGTTAGCACTTTGAAAAAGGGCATGCCCCGCTCACCAAGTCGGGAGATGAATTGGCTGAGTGCCGCCATGCAGCCTGTCAGCTTTTGGATGTCCTTCTAACTACTTGGGGGTGCCATGTTCATGATAACGTTGATTTTCTCTGGATTGGCCTCGATGCCTCGATGCGATAGGATGAAGCCGAGTAGCTTTCCGAATGGTGTGGAGGCCATGGGCCCCAGGTACCTCATTACTAGTACATGGGCCACTCGGATAGAGGATGGGCCGAACCATGTAATTAGAGATAAGATATCACTCGGCGGGTTTTACCTTGTATAATAAGGAGACATAGTCTTAGTCGGACAGGTCTCTATCTCTAAGAAGGAAATCCCTTGGCCGTATCCGGCTGGGATCCTTATCATGTACCCCTGTCCCCTAGTATATAAAGGGGGGCAGGGCGCCCCATGAGGGCAGACAAAAGATCATTGATCACAAACCACCTCAGAGGAATAACACCTCAACTAGACGTAGGGTATTACCTCACATCGAGGGCCTGAACCAGTATAAATCTTCTCTGTGTTCCTCTACAATCCACCGAATTCATCTTCGCCGAGTAGCCCTATAGTTTTATTGCCGGTGCAAAGCATCAACAGTTGGCGCGCCAGGTAGGGGCTCCGGCGAATTCTTCATTAGCAAATTCGATGGATCCAACAAACGGAGTCGACGGCAACAAGTTCTCCCCCGGAGACAAGATTTTCTTCGGAAGCCTCGATTTCGTTGCCGACTAGATCGGCATCCTTACCTTGGCCGGAACAGATCTAATCCAGCCGGCCGAGGAGCCAGCTGATGTAGCGCCAGTCGGCCCATAGGACGTCGCGATCTCCTTCCACGACTTACTGCGGCAGTCCTTCACATCGCCGAGCATAGAGACAACTCTCTCCTTTGGCATCCAACTTGCGCTAGGCCTTGAGCCAGCCCGGGTTAGGCCGAGAAGGGGGGAGATCGTCAATCTCCCACAAGGGCTCGGTGACGCTGCGGATTTACGTCCCGCACAACAGACCCGATCTCCTGCGGTTCAGTTTGGACACGGCCAAGCGCCGTTTCAGATTGGATCTAGAGAGGTTGGGATCGTTCTCACTCTGATAAACTACTCGGAGTCTGACTCCAAGTCGGATAACGGATCGAACGCCAATTCGGACTCTAGTCTGGCGAGTTTTCTCCTCCCCCGCGAGATCTTCATGGCTTCAACACCACCCTCCGAGGTGCACCGACTACAAGAGGAGCAGCAGGAGGAGGCGCGCTGACTGCAACAACAGGAGGAAGCTGATCGCGAGGCTCGCAATGACGGGCTGCGCAGAGCTGGGTGAGCAGCCCAGCAGCAGATTCTCCAAACTAAAGTCGGCGATCACGACGTCTTCGTCACGCCGCAACAGAATGTTGTGGCCGCCGCAACTTTGCTGGACACGCTCTAGCTCAGGACTGATCACCAGGCCACCCCAACTATCGCCAAGATCAAGGCGATGATCATGGCTGCTGCCTGCCAACAACAACAACAGCAGTCGGGCGACACCCTAGTACCGACTAACCGGTCGGGATCTCCAGCGGCGGGCTCGTCCACATCAGCTCGGCGTCGGGCGGCCGGATCAAGTCGGCCACGCGAGGAGTCTAGGCAAACTACACTCGGCAACACCAATAACAGCAACCGGCGCCGTCACCAGTATGATCGCCAGCCTAATCAAGACCTCCAAGAGCGCCTACAACATGACCTTCGCCATACTATCAGCGCCCGGTGCCGTGAGCGACAAGAGGATGAGCGCCGCCAACTGGAAGACGAAAACGAGCGCTTTGGCCTCCATCACGAGTGGTTTAACCGCCGTGGTCGAAGCCCGAGCCCCCACGAAGACGAAGGCATCCTAGCTTTCACTTAGGAGCTACAGGACGTCCACTAGCAGACTGGCTTTAAGCCCATGGGGATTGAAAAGTATGACGGCAAGACAAATCCCGAGTCCTGGATCACCATATATACCCTAGCAGTTCGAGCTGCTGGGGGCGACAACAAAGCCATGGCTGACATGGCTGACGGGCCTCCCTAGGCGGTCGATCGGTTCTTGGGGAGAACTTAGGGATCGGTTCATCGCTAACTTTCAGGGGACCTACGAGAGGCCGTCTTCAGAGCACAATCTTTATCAGCTGCACCAGAAGAAGAACGAGTCTCTGCGAGACTTCATCAAGAGGTTTTTCGAGAAGCGTAACAAGATCCCAACGATCCGCGACGAGGCTATCATCGCCGCCTTCTGCAAGGGAGTAAAGGATGCCCCATTCATCGCGAAGTTCACTCGGAAACCACCGCCGTCTGTCCGGGCTCTGTTTGACATGGCCAACAAATACGCCGACTCGGCTGAAGCGGTCGCAGAGGCCCTCGACAAGAAGGAGTCCCGACAGAAGGACCAAAAAGCGAAAACCAACAACGAGCCGTCTCAAAACAAGTCTGGCAGCCGCAAGCGGAGGTCGGACAATGAGGTGGCCAACATGGAGCGCACTCGGTCGCGGCCCTAGCGGAATAACGACTACCAGAAAGTCATGAGCGGGCCATGCCCCTTCCACCCCAAGGGTAAGCACGCGGCCAAAGAGTGCTACATGTTAAATAAGTTCGCCTCCGAGCAAGCTTCACCATCTGGCGCCGACAAAGACAAAGACAAGCCAGATCAGGGTCCGGCCAACGATTTCCAAGATCCTCAGGCTGAGCTCGACCACATCTTCGAAGGGCCGTCCGCATACGAGTCCAAGTGCAAACAAAAGCTAACAACGCGCGACATCAATACTGTCTCTACGTTGGACACCCCCCAGTACCTGCGCTGGTCAGAGATGGCCATTACCTTCAATCTCGCAGATCACCCAGATCGGGTTTCTCACCCGGGACGTTATCCACTCGTCCTAGACCCAATCATCAGACACATCAGGCTGAAGAAAACCCTCATCGACGGAGGCAGCGCGCTCAACATCCTATTCGCCAAGACTTTGGACAAGATGAAGATTCCTCGTTCAGAACTACGGCCGAGTACTGCGCCCTTCCTCGGGATAATTCCCGGCCTGTCATCAACTCCACTCGGGCAGATAACCTTGCAGGTAACCTTCGGCACGCGGGATAACTTCCGCACGGAAAATGTCTATTTCGAGGTGGACGACTTCGAGGCCGCGTACCACGCGATACTCGGACAACCGGCACTCGCCAAATTCATGGCGATACCGCACTATACATACATGGTGCTCAAGAGGCCTAGGCTAGCAGGAGTCCTCTCCCTCTACAGCGACATCAAGCAAGCCTTCACCTGCGACAAGGAGAGCTGCGAACTGGCTCAATCACAAGAGGCGGCAGTCGGGCGCAATAGCATTCGGCAAGCCGTCACAACTGAAGTCGAGCAGGATCAAGTTCCGGCGAAAAAAGCAGCGAAGTCAGGAATTTCAGCAGACTCTGACATGAAGAAGATCCCCCTGGACCCTTCTGACCCCTCCAAGACTGCTCTAGTCGGGACCGAACTCGACCCCAAATAGGAAGACGCGCTCGTCACCTTCCTACAAGCCAATAAAGATATCTTCGCATGGAAACCGTCCGACATGCCGGGTGTACCAAGGGAGGTGATCGAGCACGCCCTCAATGTGAAGACAGACGCCAAGCCAGTCAAGCAATGGCTGCGGCGCTTCGCTCAAGACCGCAAGGATGCTATTCGGGAGGAGATCACCAAGCTTCTCGTAGCCGGGTTCATCAAGGAGGTCTATCAGCCGGATTGGCTGGCAAACCCAGTTCTGGTCCGGAAGAAAAACGGTAAATGGCGCATGTGCGTCGACTACACCGATCTCAACAAGGTGTGCCCCAAGGACCCATTTGGTCTTCCCAGGATAGATCAGGCGGTCGATTCCACGGCAGGGTGCGACCTACTTAGCTTTCTCGACTGCTACTTGGGATACCATCAAATCAACCTGAGGGAGGAAGACTGCTCAAAGACATCTTTCATCACGCCATTTGGAGAGTACTGCTATATCACAATGCCGTTCGGTTTGAAGAATGTTGGAGCAACCTATCAAAGGGCCATTCAGCGGTGTCTGCACACTCAGATCGGGTGCAACAAGGAAGCCTACGTCGACGACATGGTGATCAAGACCAAGTCCAAAGAAGACCTCATCGCTGACCTGGAAGAAACCTTCCAAAACCTTCGAAGATTCAAGATGAAGTTGAACCCGGAAAAATGCGCCTTCGGTGTGCCATCCGGAAAGTTACTGGGCTTCATCGTCTCGCATCACGGCATCAAGGCCAACCCGGAGAAAGTCAACGCCATCAAGAACATGGCTCCCCCGACTAACTTCAAAGACGTCCAGAAGCTGACAGGCTGCATGGCGGCACTCAGCCGGTTTATTTCCCGATTGGGCGAACGGGGTATGTCCTTCTTCAAGCTCCTCAAAAAAGCGGACAACTTCCAATGGACCCCGGAAGCCCAGCAAGCCTTCGAAGACTTTAAACAATTTCTCACATCACCTCCCGTGTTGGCGTCACCTCTGCCCCAAGAACCGCTAATGCTATATCTGGCGGCAACTACTCAGATAGTCAGCACGGTGCTGGTGGTTGAGCGATCCGAACAGGGTCACATTCAGAAAATACAACGGCCAGTCTACTTTGTCAGCGAGGTCCTTGCCGACTCGAAGACGAGATATCCGCAGGTCCAGAAGCTGCTATATGGCCTACTCATTACAGTCCGGAAGCTGGTGCATTATTTTCAAGCACATCAAGTCACGGTGGTCACAGCGTTTCTGTGGAGGCCATAGGCCCCGGGTACCTCATTACTAGTACATGGGCCACTCGGATAGAGGATGGGCCGGATCATGTAATTAGAGATAAGATAGCACCCGGCAGGCTGTACCTTGGATAATAAGGAAACATAGTCTTAGTCGGATAGGATTCTATCTCTAAGAAGGAAATCCCTTGGTCGTATCCGACTGGGATCCTTATCATGTACCCCTGTCCCCTAGTATATAAAGGGAGGCAGGGTGCCCCTCAGGGCAAGCAGAACAAGAGCAACCAGATCATTGATCTATAAACACCTCAGAGGAATAACACCTCAATTGGACGTAGGGTATTACATCATCCTGAGGGCCTGAACCAGTATAATTCTCTTGTGTTCCTCTGCAATCCACCGAATTCACCCTCGCCGAGTAGCCCCATAGTTTTATTGCCGGTGCAAAGCATCGACAGTTGGCGCGCCAGGTAGGGGCCTCTGGCGAATTCCTCATCTGAAGATTCGATGGATTCAATCAACGGAGTCGACAGCAACAAGTTCTTTCCCCTGGAGCACCATTACCTTCGGAAGCTTAGACTTCATCGCCGACCAATTCGGTAATCTCACCCTGGCTGAGGCAGATCCAATCTTGCCAGCCGGAGAACCAGCCGACGTTGCGCTAGTCGGCACACAGGACACCGCTGTCTCCTTCAATGACTTCCTGTGGCAGTCCTTCACATCGCCGAACATCAGGACAACCCTCTCCTTCGGCGTCCGGCTTGCGCTAGGCCTTGAGCCAGCCCGAGTTGGGCCGAGAAGGGGAGAGGTCGTCAATTTCCCGTACAATTCCGGCGACGTTGCGAGCCTTTCCCTCACGCAGCAAACCCGATCTCCAGCGATTCAGTTTGGACACGGCCAAGCGCAGTTTCAGATTGGATCTAGAGTGGTCGGAGTCGTTCTCACTCGGATAAACTATTCGAAGTCCAACACCAAGTCGGATAGCGGTTCGAGCACTAGCTCGGACTTTAACTCGGCAAGCTTCCCCCTCTCCCGCGGGGTCTTCATGGCTTCGACACCACCTTCCGAGGGACGCCGACTACAAGAGGAGCGACAAGAGGAGGCGCGCCAATTACAACAAGAGGAGACCAACCGTGAAGCCCGTAATAACGAGCTGCGCCAGGCTGGGCGAATCGCTCAACAACAGATCCTCCAAACCAAGATTGGCGACCACGACGTCTTTGTCACACCACAACAGAACGTCGTGGCCGCAGCGACTCTGCTGGACACACTCCAGCTCGGGGCCGATCACCAGGCCACCCCGACTATCGCCAAGATCAAGGCGATGATCACAGCTGCTGCCTGTCAGCAGCAACAGCAGTCGGCCGACACTGCTATACCGACCAACCGGTCGGGTTCTCCGGCGGCAGGCTCATCTACATCAGCACGACGCTTAGGCGGCCGGCTCCAGTCGACAACGTGAAGAGTCCCGACAAACAACGCTCGGCAATACCAATAATGACAACCGGCGGCGTCGCCAATACGATCGCCGACCCAATTAGGACCTCCGAGTTCGACTGCACCGGACCTTCGTCACACCATAAACGCCCGACGAAGAACGCGAAGAAGATGAACGCCGCCGACTGGAAGACGAAAACGAGCGCTTCGGCATCCACCACGAGTGACTACATCGCCAAGATCGGAGTCGGAGCCCTCACGAAGATGAAGCATCCCAGCCTTTACTCGGGAGCTACAGGACGTCTTGTGGCCGACTGGCTTTAAGCCCACCGGGATCGAAAAGTACGATGGCAAGACAAACCCAGAGTCCTGGCTCACCGTTTACACCCTGGCAGTTCCGAGCTGCTGGGGCGCAGCAGAGTCATGGCTAACTACCTCCCAGTCGCGCTAGCCGACTCGGCGAGGACATGGCTGACAGTCTCCCGAGGCGGTCGATCGTTCCTGAGGACAACTCAGGGACGGTTCATCGCTAATTTCCAGGGGACCTAACGAGACCCGCTTCGGAGCATGATCTTTATCAACTGCACCAAAAGAAAAATGAGTCTTTGCGCGAATTCATCAAAAGGTTTTCCGAGAAGCGCAACCAAATCCCGACTGTCAAAGACGAAGCCGTCATCGCCGGCTTTCGCAAAGGGGTAAAAGACGCTCCGCTTATTGCAAAATTCACTCGGAAGCCACCATCCACAGTCCGGGCGCTCTTCGACATGGCCAATAAATACGCCGACTCGGCCGAAGCGGTCACCGAGGCCCTCGACGAGAAGAAGGAGCCCCGACAGAAAGAACAGAAGACGAAAGCCGACAACGAGCCGTCTCAAAACAAGTCCGGCAGCCGTAAACGGAAGTCGGACAACGAGGTGGCCAACATGGAGCGCAGCCGGTCGCGGCCCCAGCTGAACAACGACTACTAGAAAGTCATGAGCGGGCCATGCCCCTTTCACCCCAAGGGAAAGCACGCGGCCAAAGACTGCTATATGCTCAAAAAGTTTGCCTCGAGCAGACTTCATCGTCTGGCGCCGACAAGGACAAAGACAAGCCAGACTCGGGTCTGGCTGACGACTTCCAAGATCCTCAAGCCGAGGTCAACCATATCTTCGGGGGACCACTCGCATACGAGTCCAAGCGCAAACAGAAGCTTTCAGCGTGCGACATCAACACGGTCTCCACGACCGACACCCCCCAATACCTGCACTGGTCAGAGATGGCCATCACCTTCAATCGCGCAGATCACCCAGATCGGGTTTCCCACCCGGGACGCTATCCACTCGTCCTGGACCCGGTCGTCAAAAATATCAGGCTGAAGAAAACCCTCAATCACGGAGGCAGCGCGCTCAATATCCTGTTCGCCAAAACCATAGACGAGATGAAAATCCCTCATTCAGAACTACGGCCGAGCACTGCGCCCTTCCACGGGATAATTCCCGGCCTATCATCAACTCCACTCGGGCAGATAACTTTGCCGGTAACCTTCAGCACACGGGATAATTTCCGCACAGAAACTGTCTGCTTCGAGGTAGCCGACTTCGAGACCGCGTACCACGCGATACTCGGACGACCGGCACTCGCCAAATTTATGGCGATACCGTACTATACATACATGGAGTTGAAGATGCCTGGACCAGCAGGAGTCCTCTCCCTCCGCAGCGACGTCAAGCAAGCCTTCACCTGCGACAAGGAGAGCTACGAACTGGCTCAATCACAAGAGGCGGCAGTCGAGCGCGACAACATTCAGCAAGCCGTCACAACAAAAGCCGAGCAAGATCAAGTTCCGGCTAAAAAAGCAGCGAAGTCGGGAATTTCAGCGAACTCTGACACGAAGAAGATCCCCCTGGACCCTTCCGACCCCTCCAAGACTGCTCTAGTCAGGACCGGACTCGACCCCAAATAGGAAGACGCGCTCGTCACCTTCCTCCAAGCCAACAAGGATATCTTCGCGTGGAAACCGTCTGACATGCCGGGCGTACCAAGGGAGGTGATCGAGCACGCCCTAAACGTGAAGACAGACGCCAAGCCAGTCAAGCAACGGCTGCGGCGCTTCGCTCAAGACTGCAAAGATGCCATCCGGGAGGAAATTACCAAACTCTCGCAGCCGGTTCATCAAAGAGGTCTACCACCCGGACTGGTTGCAAACCCAGTTCTGGTACGGAAGAAAAACGGTAAATGGCGCATGTGCGTCGACTACACCGACCTCAACAAAGCATGCCCCAAGGACCCATTTGGTCTTCCTCGGATAGACCAGGTGGTTGACTCCACGGCAGGGTGCGACCTACTCAGTTTTCTCGACTGCTACTCGGGATACCATCAAATCAGCCTGAGGGAAGAAGACTGCTTGAAGACATCTTTCATCACACCGTTCGGAGCGTATTGCTATATCACAATGCCGTTCGGTCTGAAGCACGTGGGCGCAACCTATCAAAGGGCCATTCAGCGGTGTCTGCATACTCAGATCGGGCGCAACGTGGAAGCCTACGTTGACGACGTGGTGATCAAGACCAAGTCCAAAGAAGACCTCATCGCTGACCTGGAAGAAACCTTCCAAAACCTTCGAAGATTCAAGATGAAGTTGAACCCGGAAAAATGCGCCTTCGGTGTGCCATCCGGAAAGTTACTCGGCTTCATCGTCTCGCATCGCGGCATCGAGGCCAACCCGGAGAAAGTCAACGCCATCAGGCACATGGCACCCCTGACTAACCTCAAAGACGTCCAGAAGCTGACAGGCTGCATGGCGGCACTCAGCCGATTTATTTCCCGACTGGGCGAGCGGGGCATGCCCTTCTTCAAGCTACTCAAAAAGACTGACAATTTCCAATGGACTCCGGAAGCCCAGCGAGCCTTCGAAGACTTCAAACAATTCCTCACATCACCCCCGGTGTTGGCGTCACCTCTACCCCAGGAACCGCTAATGCTATATCTGGCAGCAACAACACAGGTAGTCAGCACGGTGATCGTGGTTGAGCGATCCGAACAAGGTCATATTCAAAAAGTACAACGGCCGGTCTACTTCGTCAGCGAGGTCCTTGCCGACTCCAAAACGAGATATCCGCAGGTCCAGAAGCTGCTATATGGCCTACTTATCACAGTCCGGAAGCTGGTGCATTATTTCTAAGCACACCAAGTCACGGTGGTCACAGCGTTTCCACTCGGGGATGTCCTTCATAATCGCGAGGCCACTGGCCGAATCGCTAAATGGGCACTCGAGTTGATGGCGTTCGACATCACCTTCCAGCCACGGACAGCAATCAAGTCACAAGCTCTAGCCGACTTCATGGCCGAATGGACAGAAGCCCAACAGCCTACACCAACAGCAAAGCTAGAGTACTGGACAATGTACTTCGACGGTTCTCTACGGATCGGCGGCGCCGGGGCCGGAGTCATATTGACGTCCCCTACTGGCGAAAAACTGAAGTACGTTCTGCAAATCCACTTCCCGGCTTCCCACAACGTCGCCGAGTACGAGGCACTCGTTCACGGGCTCCGCATCGCTATATCACTCGGCATACGTCGACTGGTTGTGTGCAGAGATTCTCAACTCGTGGTAAACCAAGTCATGAAAGACTGGACCTGCCTCGACGACACCATGGCGGCATACTGTCAGGAGGTCCGCAAGCTGGAAAACAAGTTCGACGGGCTGGAAATCACACATGTCCTGCGCCAATACAACGACGCAGCAGACGAATTGGCAAACATGGGATCCAAACGAGAAGCAGTTCCAGCTGGAATCTTTGTCGAGCAACTCATGGAGCCATCAGTCAAGAAGAAACCGGCACCAGATCAATCGGGAGGTGAGCCTACCCCGACCACTAATGAGGTACTGCACATATGTCAAGACTGGAGGACTCCTGTTGTCAAATTTCTCACGGACGACGAACTCCCAGAAGATCACAGTCAAGCCGAGCAGATAAAGCGTCGAAGCAAAAGCTTCCTACTAGTCGGAGAAGACCTGTACCGAAGGAGCGCATCCGGTGTCCTCATGCGTTGTGTCACCACCGAGGAGGGCAAGCAGATCCTGCACTCGATCCACTCGGGCATATGTGGCAACCACGCCGCATCCAGGACGTTAGTCGGAAAGGCTTACCGGTAGGGATTCTTCTGGCCCACAGCAGTAATAGACGCCAAAGACATCGTTCGCAAGTGTGAGGGTTGCCAGTTCTACGCAAGACAAACAAACCTTCCAGCCCAAGAACTCCAAACTATCCCCATCTCCTGGCCATTTGCAGTATGGGGGCTCGACATGGTCGGGCCTTTGAAGAAAGCGCCAGGAGGATTCACACATTTATTCGTCGCGGTGGATAAGTTCACCAAGTGGATTGAGGCTAAGCCCGTTGCAACAATTACAGCGGCACGAGCAAAGGACTTCATCATGAGTATATTATACCGGTTCGGAGTCCCTAACCGCATCATCACCGACAACGGTACTCAGTTCGCGGCGGGCCTATTCCAAGACTTCTGCGACAATTTCGGCATCAAGATCTGCTATGCATCTGTGGCACACCCGCGGAGCAACGGGCAGGTCGAGCAAGCCAACGGTATGGTCTTACAAGGCATCAAGGCCAGGATATTTGACCGACTACAACCATATGCAGGCCGGTGGGTACAAGAACTCCCATCTGTTCTTTGGTCTCTCAGAACCACGGTTAGTCGGGCAACAGGGCAATCCCCTTTCTTTCTGGTCTACGGTGCCGAGGCTATGCTACCTACCGAGTTACAGTTCGGCTCTCCACGAGTCCGGGCCTACTCAGAAGACGACTCCAATAATACCCGACTGGTCGAACTAGATCATCTGGAAGAAGCAAGAGACACCACAACTATCTAGTCGGCAAGGTATCTTCAAGGCCTACGCCGCTACCACAATCGCAACGTCCGTGGCCGCGCCTTTTTGGCCGGGGATCTCGTTCTACGGAAAATACAAACCACCAAAGACAGGCATAAACTATCCCCAATCTGGGAAGGGCCGTTCATTATAGCCGAGGTCACGCGGCCAGGCGCCTACCGACTGAAGACCAAAGACGGCGCTCTCATCAGCAACTCATGGAACATAGAACAGCTACGTCCTTTCTATACCTGAGTTCTATAATTTTCATGTGTACAGTTCCTCTGACTCACTACGCCGCTTGTATCAACCGAGTAGTGAGTCGAGGGCTGCATGTATATTTGTGCGTTGTCAATAACATACAAGCTTATTTCACTTCGGTTATGAAGCCTTACTATGACTGTCACATTTGCCCGAGTACAGCTCCTTACTTCGAACGTTTTTATTACGTTCTGACAGACTCGGTGCATACTACACTTTCAAGTAAAGCTAATGACAACCGAAAAATAAGCTTGGCGGCATTGCACACATACTTACACATGCTTGTTTACACAAGTTTATATATTCCGATTACATAAACATGTTGCCCTTACAGACCCAGGTCTCGGGTAATTATCTCTGCAGTCGGCTTCGCCCGGGCGATCAGCTCCAGCGCCTCCTCTGGCGTCGTCTCTTCGGCAAACCCCTCCCCGATGGCTTCAATATCCGCCCTAGGGTATAAGGATTTGGTCATCGCCAGGGTATGGGCCACGCCGGCGACAATACGCTCATCCGAGTACCTTTTCAAGGCACTCGGGGCATCCTCGAGACGCCCCACTATCTGAGGGATTCTGCTGCAGCTGGTTCCCACCGGGCGGGGATCTATAAGGTCAAGGAGCCCTTTCACGGACCCGACGAGGGCCTCCCGTGACTCCCTGATCAACCTTATCTCCTCCGTGTAGAACTGATACTGGGCCCGGACATTAGTTCTCATGTCTGCCCAGATCAGCCGGCAAGTAAGCTTGTCAAATTCGGCTACACGCAGGATAACTAATGGATTGGCTAAGATCACAGTCGGGTTGAGGGCTTACTTTCGTAGTTGGCCTCCCACCCGGCCATGGACTTCTCCAGTTCAGCCTTCTCCTTACCGAGCTTGACGACGGCCTTCTCCAACTCGGACTTCTCCCGGTCAAGCTCGGTGTTGGCCTTTGTCAGGTCGGCCCTGACCTTCTCAAGCTCGGCCTTGGCTTCTTCGGCCTCCTTCAGCTACGATTCCCTCTCTGTTCGGGTCTTCAACTCCGCTTCGAGGTCTGCGCCACAGATTAGCCAAGAGCTCAACCGTGCAGTCATGACATAACTGGGCAATCGGGAACAACGCGGCTGGATGAATACATTAACGATTCAGTCGGGAAGATATACCCGAGGATTTTACCTCTGATCTTTTTGGCTAGGGCCCATGTCTCCGCCCTGAGTTGATCGACGCCACTCTTCAGCCAGGCCTCCCTCCCCGCATGACGTTCCTCCATCTCGGCCTTTAAGGTCCGGAGCTATTCCAACTTTGCGAGGTGGGGAGCTACCTCGACCAAGATTTCCGCCATTGCCTCATTGCGGTCAACAAGCTTCTGTTCGGGACAAAAGACGGAGTCAAACTTCAAAACAAGAAGATTGCTAGAGCTCTACCACAAGAACCATACCGCGACCCCTTGGGATCCGCTGATGGCGGCGCGAAGCAGGCTTTCGTGCTCTCTCCTTGCAACGGCTTCATCGAGCCTGAAGCTTTTCACAGTACCGTCACGAGTTGTCCACGTAAAGGTCCGGGGCAGCACACGTGGAGGAGCTTCGATCCGAGGCAGATGTGGGATCTCCGGCAGCGGCGATGGCGACGACGATAACCGCGACGGCGACGGGGTCCTGGCCTCAGCACCGCCCTCCCCCACGACTTTGGGGACCGGCTCGGGGGCTCCGTCCGCAGCTTCTGCAACGTGCGGCACCTCGAGGGCTGGGGCCCCAGTTTCAGCAGCCACCTCTCGGTCGGGTGGCGGCAGTAGCCCTGTAGTCGGAGCCGCCTCGGTCTCAGCAACCGGGTTGGCCGCCGGCTCAACAGGTGTGTTCGCGGCCGCTGGCTCGGTTGGGGCATGCTCATCAAGTGGAGCAGACGGGTCAACCTCCTTGAGATCAATATCGGCCCGTTTCCTGCACGACGAAGCAAGACATCAAGACATTACTTCAACACACAAAGACTACAGAAGACCCGGAGCAGCGCACCTCTTGGAGAACCTCAGCTTCTTGCCGGGCGACCTGCTCCCCGGCGGAGCGCTAGCTCCGGCAGTCGGCCCGGTCGGCATCATTGTCGGTAGAGGCGTATCGACCCGAGTCGGCCCCAACTCTGGTATGGTCGGCTCGGGCGCCTTCGCCCCAGGCGGCGTCTGTTCTAGCCGGCCCTTTGGTGGCGCCGCCGCCGGGCTCGACAACGTTGGGCTCAAACCCGCAGGTCTCAGCCTGGGACATGACCGAGTGGGCGTTGCGGCAGCAGCGTGCTTTACTTTCAAGCTGCCGCTCACGGCGCGCGCCGTCATGGCCCCCTCACCCCGATATAAAATTGGTTTCTTCCCCGCTCTCTTAGAGTCGGGTTGGGCAGCAGAGGGACTCCTCGGCCTCTTCTTCGACGCGACAGCCGACAATGGACGAGAGTCTTCATCAAATTCTTCATGCCACTACAAGTGAGTCAACCAAATGCGTCACGATATGCCAGACAACTATGGTCCCACGGGCATTCCTCACAGAGGAAGGTTAAAGGTTACCTTGGTCCGAGGCCGAATGAAGCTATAGGCCGCAATCCGGCGCTTGTCTTCCTCGCTCGCGATCACCCCTTCAGAGAAGTAGCCGAACAGGGTCGCGGTCACCTCTCTCTTGTCCGCCGACTCGTTGCTCACTCGGTCAGGATCATTTTTGCCTTTGATGGCCCAGCCGAATGAGCTCCTAAGCTTCAGCGGCTGAACGCGCCTTGTCAGGAAGCGACGAGCCACCCAAGGACCTGTCTAGCCAGCCCTCTTGAGGTCATCTATCTTCGTCAACAACATATGTGCCTGGCCCAGTTCTTCAAAGGTCGGCTCCGCGGACCAATTTGGCAACACCGTCGGCGGCATACCGGTAAACGGGCGCAAGGAAGGAGCCAGATCGGCGCAATAAAACCACTCCTTGTGCCAGCCCTTCAGAGAAGATTTCAAGGGCAAATCGAGATACGTTTTCTTCCCATCACTCCTCAGTTGAAGACCAGCCCCTCCAATCACATTGATATTGCTCTTGGAGGGTTGAGGTTTGATATGGAACAGGTGTCGGAAGAGGATGAAATGGGGTTCAATGCCCAAGAAGCACTCGCAAAGGGTAACAAATATAGAGATCTGAAGAATGGAGTTGGGGTTCAGATGTACCAACTCCAGCTCGTAAAAGTCGAGAATACGGCGAAAGAAATCAGAAGATGGAAGGCACAAGCCTCGATCGAAAAGGGAGGCGAAAACTACCGTTTCTCCAGGTCGGGGATTTGGGCTCGACTCATCCCTGGCCGGCCGCCAGTGAATCACTTCTTGGCTGGGCAACTTCAGTTCACTTTCCAGCCACTTCAGCTTTACCGAGCCGCAATCCAATACCGGCCAAGGACTTCCCGACGCCCCCACAAGATCCGAAGCCTTCGGCATGACTGGAGGTGATGAGATTTGGGGAAAAGCAAATCGGGGGCTTGGGGCAAACGGGGAGGATTGAAATCGCCCGAGTTCGGGTGGGGAATATCAACAGTTAACCCTAGCCGGGCGGGAGGCGAAAAGTTGGGCGCGAAGGTGGAAGATGAAGAGATTGGCTGATTTGGGGAAGACGACGGAATCTTTTTCTCTCTCCCCGTCTTTTTATAACCAATGCCGACTAAATGGGCTTGGGCCTACACAGTCCGCACTGGGCCAACAAGATACAAGTTCCTACAGTAGCATGTTCCATGTGGGCCGTCCGCAAGATGAGTTGAAATTATAGTGCTGGTGCTGCTAACAGGAGCTGATGAGGTAAACAGGTATGCTTCATGAGAGCCTTATTGCTAAACATATATATTTGGGTACCTGTTTTATCCATCAGGTCTCGAGGATATATCCTTATAAGGATCACAAGCTGGTCTTCATTAAAATTGGGGATGCAGGTATCTTTCTCGAGTACACCTGACCACGCCATGGATTTATTTTCATTGAGTGGTACTCGGCCTACATGCGTGGCCACCAGTTGCCATGAACAACATTATTCCAGCCGACATGACGCTGAAGAGTCTAACTTTCGAGTAGTGCACTACTCGGGAGAGACTATAAATCTTCATTCCCGCTGACATGATGCGGAAGAGTCTAACTTTTGAGTGGGACGCCACTCGGAAAAGATTATAAACTCATATTCCGACTGACATGAAGTCGAAGAGTCCTACATACGAGTAGTCTTCTACTCGGCAAGACTATAAGGTTTATTCCGGTTGACATGATACCGAAGAGTCACAAATACCTGTAGTAATCTACTCGGGAAAGACTTCTAGGTTAAAGATCTTGGACTTTATGCTTAATTGTCTTCACAATTAAGCACAAAGTCGGGGGCTACACCTAATAGGTGCGCCTATTCGGCGCACATTATTCATATATCTACATGAAGCCCTTCATAGCCTCGCTGCCAGCTGACATGAAGCAGGACTCGGGAGAAGACTTACTCAGACAAAGAGTACTCGGGCGCATCACACTCGGCCACATTCACTGAGGAGGATGAGCACTCGCATCAGCTGTGACTCAACTATGAAGGTCTCAGGGGCTACTGTGGAGCCATAGGCCCGGGTACCTCATTACCAGTACATGGGCCACTCGGATAGAGGATGGGCTGGACCATGTAATTAGAGATAAGATAGCACCCGGCAGGCTGTACCTTGGATAATAAGGAAACAAAGTCTTAGTCGGATAGGATTCTATCTCTAAGAAGGAAATCCCTTAGTTGTATCCGACTGGGATCCTTATCATGTACCCCTGTCCCCTAGTATATAAAGGGAGGCAGGGCGCCCCTCAGGGCAAGCACAACAAGAGCAACCGGATCATCGATCCCCGTATACTTCAGAGGAATAACACCTCAACTGGACGTAGGGTATTACCTCACCTTGAGGGCCTGAACCAGTATAATTCTTTTGTGTTCCTCTGTAATCCACCGAATTCACCCTCGCCGAATAACCCCATAGTTTTATTGCCGGTGCAAAGCATCGACACTATGCCCCAAGAACCATTAATGTTGTATCTGGCGGCAACCACTCAGGTAGTCAGCACGGTGCTGATGGTCAAGCGATCTGAACCGGGTCATATACAAAAAGTTCAACAGCTAGTCTACTTTGTCAACGAGGTCCTTGCCGACTCCAAAATAAGATATCCACAGGTCCAAAAGCTGCTCTATGGCCTACTCATCACTGTCCGGAAGCTGGTGCACTATTTTCAATCGCATCAAGTCACGGTGGTCACATCGTATCCACTCGGGGACGTCCTACATAACCGCGAGGCCACCGACCGAACCGCTAAATGGGCGCTCGAGTTGATGGTGTTCGACATCACCTTTCAGCCAAGGACAACAATCAAATCACAAGCTCTAGCTAACTTCGTGGCCGAGTGGACAGAAGTTCAGATGCCTACATCAATAGCGAAGCTAGAGTACTGGACAATGTACTTCGATGGTTCTCTAAGGATCAGTGGCGCCGGGGCTGGCGTCATACTGACGTCCCCCACCAGCGAAAAACTCAAGTACATTCTACAGATCCACTTCCCGGCTTCCCACAATGTCGCCGAGTACGAGGCACTCATCCACGGGCTCCGTATTACTATATCACTCGGCATCCAACAACTGGTTGTGCGTGGAGATTCCCAACTCGTGGTCAACCAAGTCATGAAAGACTGGACATGTCTCGACGATACCATGGCGGCGTACTGTCAGGATGTCTGAAAGCTGGAAAACAAGTTCGACGGGCTGGAGATAACTCATGTCTTAAGACAATACAATGACGCTGCAGAAGAATTGGCAAACATAGGATCCAAGTGAGAAGTGGTCCTGACTAGGATCTTTGTCGAGCAACTCATGGAGCCGTTAGTAAAGAAGAAACCAGTGCCAGAGCAGTCAGGAGGTGAACCTACCTCGGCAACAGACGAAGTACTGATCATATCCAATGATTGGCGGACTCCTGTTCTCAAATTCCACCTGGACGATGAACTCCCAAAACGGCTACGACACTTTGCACAAGACCGCAAAGATGCTATTCAGGAGGAGATAACCAAGCTCCTTGCAGCCGGGTTCATCAAAGTGGTCTACCACCCGGATTGGCTGGCAAACCCAGTCTTAGTTCGGAAGAAAAAGGTAAATGGCGCATGTGCATCGACTACACCGACTTAAACAAGGCGTGCCCCAAAGATCCATTTGGTCTACCCAGAATAGATCAGGAGGTGTATTCAACTGCGGGGTGCGAACTTCTCAGCTTTCTCAACTGTTATTCGGGATATCACCAAATCAGCTTGAAGGAGGAGGACTGCCTAAAGACTTCTTTCATCACGCCATTTAGAGCATACTGCTATATAACTATGCTGTCTGGGTTGAAAAACGCTGGACCAACGTATCAACGAACAATTCAGCGGTGTTTACACACTCAACTCGGGTGCAACATGGTGGCATATGTCAATGATGTGGTGATCAAGATAAAGTCCAGGGAAGACCTCATCGCTAACTTGGAAGAAACTTTCCAAAACCTTCAGAGATTCAAGATGAAGTTGAATCCAGAAAAGTGCGCTTTCGGTGTACCGTCCGGAAAGCTACTCGGCTTCATCATATCACATCGAGGCATCGAGGCCAATCCAAAAAAATTTAACGCTATCATGAACATGGCACCCCCAACTAGCCAAAAGGATGTCCAAAAGCTGATAGGGTGTATGGCGACACTCAGCCGATTCATCTCCTGACTTGGTGAACGGGGCATGCCCTTTTTCAAACTACTGAAGAAAGCGGACAATTTTCAATGTACACTCGAAGCCCAGCAAGCCTTCAAAGACTTCAAAAAATTTCTCACATCACCAATAGTGTTGGCATCACCTATGTCCTAGGAACAACTAATGTTATACTTGGCGGCAACCACTCAGGTAGTCAGCACGGTGCTGGTTGTCGAGAGATCAGAGCTAGGTCATATATAGAAAATTCAACGGCCAGTCTACTTCATCAGCGAGGTCCTAGCCGAATCCAAGATAAGGTATTCTCAAGTCCAAAAGCTGTTATATGGCCTACTCATCACTGTCCGGAAGTTGGTGCACTATTTTCAGTCGCATCAAGTCACCGTTGTCACATCATATCCACTCAGGGACATCCTACACAATCGCAAGGCCACTGGCAGAATCGCTAAATGGACGCTTGAGTTAATGACATTTGACATTATTTTCCAACCACGGACAGCTATCAAATCTCAAGCTTTTGCCGACTTTGTGGCCGAGTGGACAGAAGTTCAAACGACTACAAACACAGACAAGCTAGAGTACTGGACGATGTACTTCGACGGTTCTTTACAGATCAGCGGCGCAGGGGCTAGCGTTGTGTTGATGTCACCCATTGGCAAAAAACTCAAGTATGTCTTCCAGATTCACTTTTTGGCTTCCCACAATGTCGCCGAGTACGAGGCACTTATCCACGGGCTTCGCATCGCCATATCACTCAACATCCGCCGACTGGTTGTGCGTGGGGATTCTCAACTCGTGGTCAACCAAGTCATGAAAGACTGGACATGTCTTGACGACACTATGGTGGTGTATTGTCAGGAGGTCAGAAAGCCACAAAACAAGTTCGACGGGCTGGAGATAACTCATGTATTATGACAATTCAACGAGGCTGCAGACGAATTAGCCAACATTGGATCCAAACGAGAAGTGGTCCGACTGGGATTTTTGTTGAACAACTACTAGAGCCATCACTCAAGAAGAAACTAGTGCTTCAACAGTCGAGGGCTGAACCTACCCCGGCAACAAATGAAGTACTAATCATCTCTCAAATTGGTGGACTCTAGTTCTTAAATTCCTCTTAGACGACGAACTCCCAGAAGAACACAGTGAAGCCGAACGGATCAAGCGTCTAAGCAAATGTTTCCTTGTAGTCGGAGAAGACCTGTACCACAGAAGTGCATCTAGGGTCCTCATGCACTGTGTCACACCCGAGGAGGGCAAGCAGATTCTGCAATCGATCCACTTGGGTATCTGTGGCAACCATGCCGCATCCAGGACGTTAGTCGGAAAGGCTTACAGGAAGGGTTTTTTCTGGCCAACTGCAGTAACAGACGCTAAAGATATAGTTCACACATGCGAGGGATGCCAATTCTATGCAAGATCAACATATCTTTCAGCTCAAGAACTTCAAATAATTCCACTCTCTTGGCCCTTTGCAGTTTGGGGACTCGACATGGTCGTGCCGTTCAAAAAAGCGCCAGGAGGGTTTGCACACTTGTTCGTCACAGTGGATAAAGTCACAAAGTGGATTGAGGCAAAACCCGTTGCTACCATAACAGCGACAAGGGTAAAGAACTTCATCATGAGTATTTTATACCGATTTGGGATTCCTAACCGCGTCATAACGTACAACGGTACTCAGTTCACGGGCGGCGTATTTCAAGATTTCTGTGACAACCTTGGCATCAAGATCTGTTATGCTTTTGTGGCACACCCACGAAGTAATGGGCAAGTCAAGCGTGCTAATGGCATGGTCTTACAAGGTATCAAGGCTAGGATGTTCGACTGATTCCAACCATATGCAGGGCAGTGGGTACAAGAACTCCCATCCGTTCTCTAGTCTATAAGAACCACGGTTAGTTGGGCAATAGGGCAATCCCCTTTCTTCCTAGTCTATGGTGTTGAGGCTGTTCTACCAACCGAGTTGGAGTTCGGCTCTCCGCGAGTTCGAGCCCACTCAGAAGATAAATCAAACAAAACCCGATTGGTCGAACTCGATCAGTTGGAGGAAGCTAGGATATCACAATTATCCAGTCGGCAAGGTATCTTCAAGGCCTGCATCGCTATCACAGTCGAAATGTCCGTGGCCGTGCCTTTTTGGTGGGAGATCTCGTCTTGAGAAAAATACAAACCACCAAAGACAGGCATAAACTATCCCCTCTGTGGGAAGGGCCGTTCATTATCGCAGAGGTAACACGTCCGGGCGCCTACCAACTGAAGAATGAAGACGGTGCCCTCGTCAGCAACTCATGGAATATAGAATAGCTACGTCCTTTCTATACCTGAGTTTTGCATTTCCTCTATATATATATATGTACAAAGTCTTTTCTCTGACTCACTGCATCGCTTGTTTCAACCGAGTAGTGAGTCGGGGGCTGCATGTATTATGTGCCTTGTTAATAAAATACGAGCTTGTTTTATTTCAGTTATGAAGTTTTACAATGATTATGCTAAGTTTGCCCGAGTATAGCTTTTAGAAATGAACGTTTTTTCTTAAGTTCCTATCGATCTACTCGGCATAGACTACATAATCGAGTGAAGCTAATGACAACTAAGAATAAACAAGTACTCAGCAGCATTTTAAAGATATATACATGCTTTCACCGAAGTTATATATACACCAACTGCATAATTGCTTTGTTTCTACATACCCAGGTCTTTTGCGATTGCCTCGGCAGTTGGACTTGCCTAGCTGATCAACTCCAGTGCCTCTTTGGCTATTGTCTCTTCGGCAAAACCCTCACCAATGGCCTCGATATCTACCTTAGGGTAGATCGATTTGGTCATAGCAAGGGTTTGGGCAACACCGACAGTGACACGCTCATCCAAGTACTTTTCAAGATGCTCGGAGCTTCGCTAAGCCGTGCGTGCACCTGGGAGACTATACTGGAGCTGGTCCCAGCATGGTGAGGCTCCATAATGTCAAGGAGCCCTTTCACGGATTTGACAAGAATTTCCCGTGACTCCTTGACAACCTTGATCTTCTCTGCAAAGGCGTTGAATTGGGTCTAGACATTGGCTTTCGAAGCTGTTCAAATTCATCGACAAGTATACTTGTTAGCCAAAAAATGCAGTCGAAGCAACAAGAAGACGCGATAAGGTTATTGTCAGGGAGGAGGCTTTAACCTTCTCAATTTCCTTCAGCTTAATCTCTTGTTGTTTCCTCTCCTCTGCTTGGGTTTTCAATTCAACTTCGAAGGCTGCAAATCAGAATAGTTAAGAACTCTAGATTGCAGTTAGAACTCAACAAGGCAATCGGGAATCAACAAAGCTGGAGAGATATACTTGGGATTTACTCGGGAGGATAACGCAGAAGACTTACTACTGATCTTCTCGGCTTGAGCTCACTTTGCGTTCCTGAGCTGATCTACTACTCCCCTTAGCCAAGTTTCCTTCTCCTGGCTAGTCCGTTCCAGGTCATCCTTGGTGGCCTAGACCTGGCCCAGTCGTTGGAGATGGGGGACGAGCTAGGTCAGGACCTTGTTCACTTTCTCCGAGCAGTCAACAATCTTCTGCTCAGAGCAAAACAAAGCAAAACAGAGTCAAATGGCGAAGTACCAGATTAAGGAGAAACGTCAAGAACTCAACATAGCAAGATTTGCTACATACCTGGACTCCACAGGATGCGGCGATTGCGGCACGAAGAACTTCACGCTCCCTTGACACGGCTTGTTCATCATGCTCGTAGCTCTCCACAACTCCCTTAGGGGATACCCAATGGAACGTTCTCGGGAAGTTGCGAGGAGGGGCTTCGAGCTAGGGGATGTCTACCTCACCAGAAGATGACGACGATATGGGTGGCAATGGGGTCCTGGCTCTGGACTCGGTGGCTGCTGGGGCTGTTAACGCCAAAATTTGGTATGGCTGTGTATCAGATTCGGTCAAGAAGGAAATTGTAGTTAACTAACGGAAGTTGATTCAGAAGAAACCGGGTCCAGGAAAGAGCCGTGAAGACCGCAGTATGGTAGATTATTAATTAAGCAAGGTTAATATTTTATCTTTAGGAAACCTGATCTCGTGTCCGGTCGGGTCCTGTTAATGTTTCCTTCTGTAATTAGGAAATTGTGTACCGTGTCCAATAAGGACTCATATCAACTCGGGGTATAAATACATATGCTCGGGTGCTTTGTAATCTATCTACATCAATCAGATCAATACAATTTCGGCGCATCGCCACCCCTTCGACGGGTTCTTGCTTCTCGAGCCGGGCTGCATCGGTTAAGTTCGACCTCCTGCGAGAGGGTAAGTCTCGTCACCCCGGCCACCGTATCGGCTAGGACTTCCTCGGTTAAGTCCGATATTCTAGTCGGTTCATGGTGGACGGCTTACCACGATATATCTATTTTGTCTATGGCTGCATCAGTTTAGTTTGATCTCATAGATCGATTAGGTATATCACATCACACGTGCGCAGATCGTATCGGCTTATTAGGAGCGATTTATCATCAGTTTGTGCTGCATCGGTTGGGTCCGACCTACTAAACTGCCAGTGATAAATCGTTCCTGCTAGGTTGATATCTTTTGCGCAAGCATCTTATCGGGATGTATAGCCAATAAGTTATCATATTTTACATCACGATCGCATCAGATCTATCGACCCATCGAGGTCCTATTATCATCATCAGTCTGTGCTGCAACGGTTGGGTCCGATCTACTAGACTGGTGATAATAACTTTACTCTTAATAAGCCGATGGGTTTTATGCGATGTTTTATCAGAGTGTTTAGCCGATAAGTTATCTTTATATCCAGCCGATTTGTCACAAACGTGTTTAGAAAATCGCTGCCAAGTCAGGGCGGCACGAAATTGCATATCTCGGTTTTTCCCTGTGGTGAGGACCCGGGCGCGATCACGAGCAAGGGCCCGGGCACGGGCACGGACAGCAGGCGAGGACTCGGGCACGGGCACGGACAGCAGGCGAGGACTCGAGCAAGGGCACGAGCAAGGGCCCGGGCACGGGCACGGACAGCAGGCGAGGACTCGGGCAAGGGCACGAGCAAGGGCCCGGCACGGGTGCGGGCAGCACCTTTGAGGCGGCGCTAGCAATTACTACCGCAATTGGCTGAAGTTTATTCAATCTATTTATTTACGCGTTCTGCCTATTTATTTTATCAGTTTACAGCTGATTTTCAAGTATTCCTTTGGCGATCGGCTAGTTTGGTATTTGCTTATCATTATTAGTTACTATTCATGCCATCATCGGCTTCCAGTCGGTGTATAAGTGCTACAGTTTATATCGGCCATCGGCCGATGAGACGAGTCCATATCGGCTTCCAACCGATTAGCTCATTGATCTAATATTTTCTATCTCCTTGTCAATTGCAGGGTCAAATTGACTGGCACGCCTACGAACCTCAAGATTTTAGGACATGCACTGGAGTGAAGCAGATCTCCCAGGCCTTCGCGTGACTATAGACGCCGAACCAGGTCGTCAGCCCCCAGCGGTTTTCGGTGTCAACAGGGGCTTTAGTGATTTGCTCAAGGGCTGGAGTAGCAGCTTCAACACTTGCCCCTTGGTCGGCCGGCACTAGTGGTCCTGCTATCGGGACTGCTTCAGCTTCTGTAGCTAGGGCAACCTCTGGCTCAGCAGATGAACTTGTCAGTGCTGGCTCGGCTGGGGACGGCTCGGTAACAGGAGCAGCTAGCATAGCCCCCTCGGGATCTATGTCAACTCGCTTCCTACACGATATAACAAATATCAAGGCACTATCACTTCATTCAAGATTCTTGGAAGATTGAAGATTGCTTACCTCTTGGAAGTCTTGAACTTCCACGAGAGGGCTTCCGAAGATATCGGCGGTGGAGAGCTGCTAGCTGTCGGGCCAGTCGGTGCGGCAGTCAGCGGTGGCGTTTTACCTCCAGTCGGCTCTGTTTCTAGCACAGCTGACTGGGGCGTCGAGGTACTCAGCGGCGCCGCCCTTGGGCTCGATGTTGCCAATCTCATACTCAGCGGTGTCGGCCTTGGCCTCGATGTTGCTGAGCTCAGCGGTGCTGACCTTGAGCTCGATGTTGCCGTCCTCGGACTCGGAAGAGAAGGCCTTGGGCTTGGTGGCCTAGGGGCTAAACTGGCGGGGTCTTTGATCGTCAGACTCCCCGGTGCTGCGCTCGGCTTGATTGCTCTTTTCTTGCCCGGATCTTCAACGTGTTTCTTCCCAGCTCTCTTGGAGCTGGGTTGAGCAGCAGAAGGGCTGGCCGGCCTCTTCTTCGTTTTGGTGGCCGATAGGGTTTGGGAATCATCATCAAATTCCTCACAATCCTGCAAATGTTTCAACAACATACATCATACATTGGAGGACGATTCAAGACAAATGTCCACAGATATTTATCACCAATGGGTAGCAATTTCAAATCAGCATTTCAAGATTACCTGTGGCCGAGGCCTTCTCTGGCTATAGGCCGCAGTGGCGCGCTTGGCGTCTTCTGTCTCTACAACCCTATTGACAAAAAAGCCAAGCAAGGTGTCAGTCACCTTGTTCTCATTAGTCAAGTCCGGGTATTCTTGGCTGGGATCATTTTTGCCCTGGTAATCCTAGCCGAAGTGGCTTCTCAGCTTCAGGGGCCTGGTGTGGCGATTCAAGAAACACCTTGCCACCTAGGGACCAGTTAATCCCGACCTCTTCAATTGATCAATCTTCTCTATCAGTTGGTACACTTGGCCCATCTCTTCATAGTTTGGCACAGAAGACCAGCTAGGCAGGACCACCGGAGAAGAGCCAGTGAAAGGGGGCAGAGAAGGTTCGAGATCAGAGCAATAGAACCATTCTCTATGCCAGCCCTTTAGGGAGGTTTTCAAAGGAACAAGGAGATAGATATTTTTTATTTCGTTCCTGAGTTGGAGACCGGCTCCCCCAATCACTTGGACTTTGTTTTTGGACGGCTGGGGCTTAATGTGGAACAAATACCAGAAAAGGTTAAAATGGGGCTTAACCCCCAGAAAACATTCATACAATGTGGTGAAAATGGAGATTTGCAGGATAGAGTTGGGATTCAGATTCACCAACTCTAGTTGATAGAAGGACAAAAGTTGGCGAAAGAAATTCGAAGAGGGAAGGGCGAGACCGCGATGGAAGAAAGAGGTGAAGACGACTGTCTCACCAGATCGGGGCGCCGGCATAGATTCCCCTTCAGCGGTGCACCAATGGATGACTTCTTGTCATTGCAGCATCAGTTGCTTCTCCAAGTACTTCAGCTTCATCAAGCCGCAGTCCGAAACTGGCCAAACTTCTACGAACATCTCCAGGATCTTGAGCGAAGCTCTCGGCATTGCTGGAAGTGAGAAGATTTGGGGGAAATGCTATTGAAGGCTTGGGATGGATGCGGCTGAGCGGAATCACGCGAGTTTCAAGTGGGAGACGCCGGCTATGGCAAACCCTAGCGAGACAAAGCGCGAAGTTACGGCACGGAAGCTGGAAGGTGAAACGATTGGCAGATTGGAGAAGATGAGGGAATCTTTTCTCTTTCTCCCCGCTTTTATAGAGCCTGTGCTGATAAGTGGACTTGGGCCGGCTGATTCAGTACTGGGCCACAAGATATGAGTTTCTAAATGGCATGCTTTACAAAGTCGACTGCTGGCTGTGTTAAAATCACAGTGCAGATGCTATTTACAGAAACTGATTAAATTATCAGATATACTTCATGAAATCCTAATTGCTGAGCACATGTGTTCAGATATCTGCATTATTTGCAAGGTATTGAGAATATATCCTTATAAGGATCGACAGCTGGTCTCTATTAAAATTGGGGATGCAGGTATCTCTCAAGTACACCTGACCACACATTGGGTTAAAATCCAAGAAGTGGTACTCGGCTTACATACTTAGCCACCAATTGCCATAAGTAAAAATTATACCAGCTGATATGATGCTCAAGAGTCTACATACCATGTAGTATACTACTCGGGAAAGACTATAAGGTTAAAGATCTTTGACTTTATGTTTAATTGTTTCACAATTAAGCACAAAGTCGGGGGCTACACCTAATAGGTGCGCCTATTCAGCGTACAATTAAGCACAAAGTCGGGGGCTACACCTAATAGGTGCGCCTATTCAGCGCACACTATTTATATTTTTCTATGAAGCCCTTCATAGCCTCGTGGCCAGCTGACATGAAGCAGGACTCGAGAGAAGAAGCACTCGGACAAAGAGTACTCGGGAGCAATGCACTTGGGAGTTCTTCACTATGGAGGATGAGCACTCAGCATTAGCTGTGACTCAACTATGAAGGTCTGAAGGGCTGCGGTGGAGGCCATGGGTCCTGAGTACTTCATGAAAAGCATTTGGGCTACTCAGACGGAGGATGGGCCTAGCCTTGTAATTAGGGATACAATAGGACTTGGCATACATAACCTTGTATGACAAGAAAAGGATATAGTCCTAGTCGGGCACATTGTATTCCTAGAAGGAAATCCCTTGGTCGGAGCCCGACTGGGATTCCTACTCTGTAACCCTGTCCCCCGGTATATAAGGGGAGACAAGGCGCCCCCTGAGGGCAGAGAGACAATCATAGCGCAATCTCATCAGAGAAACCTCAAAGGTAATACACCACAACTAGACGTAGGGTATTACCTCATCTTGAGGGCCTGAACCAATATAAATTGTTTCGTGTTCCTTCGCAATCCATCAAGTTTAGGTCTCACGAGTAGCCCCATATTATTATTGTCGATATAAAATGTCGACACTGACACACATCGCTGGGGCACGAGGCGCCGTGACACGTGGGTTGCATGCATGGCGGCCCGGTTGACACCTGCAAACACTGCCAGACCAAGAAGACATGTAGGACGCCTGCGTGTACAATTGGGTTGCCGTGGCAACGTTAATCTTGTCACATATCCGGCCTATAGAAGGCTAAATGGACGTGCCATATTGGCTTGGCTCACGACAAGCATGGCCTGGTAGACACGGCTTGTCTAATAGATCGTGTCGTATCGGTTCACGTATCGAGGTCAGAGTCCAAATATGATCCATTGAGTTGTCGGACCATATCGCGCTAATACGGGTACATAAAGGCCTATGGGTCGGTACCAGCCCACTAGCACAAATAGCTAAAAAAATTCGAAATATGTGGTAAAAAAGAAATATCTGAAAAATCTAAAAAAAGAAAAATATTGGAAAAAATAAGGAAAATAAGGTAAAATAGAAAAAATGTTTGACAAAATTAGGAAAAATGAGAAAAAAGAAAAATTATGTGAAAAATAGCTGGGCCGGTTGGGCCGGCCCGCTACAGCAACTGGGCCATGCCATGCCGGTCCACCGTTTCGCACTCTTGGCTCAGGCACGGCACGGCCTACCGGGCCATGCTAGCATAGCCCACTAGTATTTATGCCCAGACCATGCCGAGCTGGCCACTATAGCTTCGTGCTTAAGCCGGCCCACTAAAACACGGCCTATTTGGCCATCTATAATCTAGCCACATGATTATCCAGCAGCATAAGCGAGCATGGATTTTGAAAATACAACAGACTCACTCCCTCATACGGCAATTCCATATGCTACGCCGTCTTTGTTTACTTGGTTAACATAATAAATTAATATTTTAATAAATATCATAGAACATGTGGTATAAACAATACAGTAAAAAATCTTTTGAGAAATCATATTTTAAAAATGTAAAGCTAATAATCTATGGTAAAAATCTGAAAATAAGCTAGAACAGGAAGTGGGGCAGCTAAAATTATGCTTGGACAGTATTCTTTCTTATCCGAGAGACGTGCATGTATACGTATCACTACGCATACACACTAAATGCGCATACTTGAGTATATCCTTCTACCATACGTCTAAAGAGAAAGAAACTAATGATAAATCTATAACCTCGCTAAATTTTTACTGAAAACACACTTATATATGTATAATATTAGTGCTTACTAGAATTTAAATCCTACAGCTGCAACAGTGGAGTCGTGCACGTTCATGGTGTGGTGCACCCACAGCTCCATGCCTCCGTCACTGCATATCATGGTTGCTTCCTCATGGTTAGACAAATTTTTAGTGGTTTGTTTCATTCTATAGATATTTTTTCTAATTATATGCACGCAAATACCATTATCCATGGTCAACACGCACACGTACTCACAAGTATAACCCCTTAACATATGCTTTAAGTAATAAATTAGAGGTAAATTCCAGATCTCATCTAGCAACCTTTCTCCTCCCCATGACTTTTCTGAACCGTCGGATCGTCACCATTCAATGCACAGGATTAGAACCGGGAGAAACCACGCAATTCTCCATCGCACGCACCCACACATCCTCCGTCGTGTCCTCCTCGCACGCGTCCTCCGATCCTCACCCCATCAGCGCCTGAACCCACGGGCACCCGCGCACCCTCGGCTTCACCCTCCTCGCATGCGCCCTCCGCCCCTCGCGTGCCCACGGGCGTCTGCTCCCACATCACCTCACCTGGCACCTGCGTCACCAACGAATCCATCTCCTTCCTCTACACTGATCATATGATTCGTTCCTCATCTGAACCAATCACAATATTTCTCTATTAATCTTATTTTGCTCATTAATTTTTTAAAAAAAGTCTAAAGGTAGTTTGACGAGTATGCGACAGTGAGTACCCTGATTTCGTCCATCTCTTACACGTTTTATTTGTTTCCTTCGAACTTCATAGACAGAACATAATGTGTCCAAAGGCAGACCATAATGTGTCCAAAGCTACAATAAAAATTTTAGTTGGTTCGTTACCCGTGTTTGTGAAACAGGAGGAAAGCAAACCAACGGATGCTGCTCGTGTGGTGCAACAAAGAAGTGAAAAGATCCAGCTGCTGCACCTTAATTTTGTGAGTTCAAGTAGCATCCTTGCCAAAATACTTTATTATTTCTAGATGTGTTTAGCTAAAGTTTGAGTCGAATTGTTTTCCTTTGTTCCTTTTTATGTGTAAACGAGTTGTTGGAGTCTGGCAGTCGGCCTGCATGCCATATAAATCTTGCATAGCTGCTTCTCTGAAGTTGTCTCAAAAAAAAAAAAACAAAGCTGATGCTCTGAAGGTTAGGTTTTGTTTTTACCAGAGGCTCAGTTAGGGTTTAAACCCAGCCGATGACGATGGCGATACCTTCTACCTGCTAAGATTTTGTTGCCACTGAATATGTGCGTACGTGTTGTGGCGTGGATTCAAGCCTTGTGTTTGGACTCGTGCACTAGAATCCTGGTGATTCTCCCCTGCTGGCCGTGCCTCTTAAGATGCATGGACAGCGGGATTCATCTGCTAGTTATTGTATCAATCAAGTTGTAAGTCAAGATTTTATTACTGGTTGTCTTCTACTTGATCGTAGAGTCTTACTGAAACAGATTGGTTAGCTGCATTTGCATACCTACAGATCTGTTCGATTTGTTTGGTGAATTTTTGAACTGAACCAATATATGCGCATTTACTTTACGGCTAGTAATTTGCTATTGTACCTTGAAAGAGAGGAACAAATTCAGGGTATTCCTTGCCGGGTGCTCATCATAACAACTAGACATATATGTGGTACAGTAGCAGCAATTTAATCCCCTCGATGCAGAATTCGGTATCAACTAAAAAAATAGAACACCGGCAAGCAAACAACGACACCAATGTGAGCGCCACTAGGTAGCAATCTCTCACCGAAATTATTAGTTCATACCAAGGTTCTTCCACCCGGCTAGATGACACGATCAGAAGCTAGATTTTTTATATTTTAGTCCCTTTTTAAAACTTATTTTATAAATATACCCTTAGAAAAACTTCAACTAGAAAAGGACCTCTTTTTCAGTGCCATTGGGTCTGGTGCCGAGGTACACCGGCTCGGCGGTAGGCCCATTGGTGCCGACCCTCCCCCCTAGGCACCACTAGCTTTTTCCCTTCTCTCCTCCCCTACTTCCTTCTTCCTCCCCTCTTTTGCAACTCGAGCTGGATAGGTGTGAGAGGAGAGAAAGAAACGAGTGTTTGTTCTCGGGCTTGAGCTGCAGAAGGGAGGAGGAAGAAGAAAGTAGGGGAGGACAGAGGGGGAAAAGGCTAGCGGCGCCCGAGGGGAGGGTCGGCGCCAGCACGTTGTCTACCAGCGTGGCAGTGATGCCAGTGGGGCCGGGGGTCAGCATCAATGGACCTAGCGCCGAGACGGTGCACCTCGGCACCAGACCCACTGGCGCTGAAAAAATAGTCTATTTCTGATTAAAGTTTTTTCAGGGGTTTATATGTAAAGTAAGTTTTAAAAAGAACCAAAATGTAAAAAATTCAGCGATCAGAAGAAGAATTCATTCCAACAGGAATGTACCCAGGAGGTAAATCCCAGGTCACGAGCTTTAATCCAAACCTGACTACGGCTTCAATTGATAGCAGACGATGGGTCCTGAGAGCTAAACCCTAGAACAGAACAAAACACCAAAAAACCTGATCTATTACATGGCCAATGGCTTAGCATATAATAAAGTACACGCAGGCACCTGAGGGGTTGTTTGGTTCAGGACTATAATTTATCTCACCATGCCATAATTCAAGTTAGGCCTGTTTGACAAAGCTAGACATCTGTTTGGTTCATGCCGTACTTATGACAAGATTCTTTCATTATCACATGGGTTCCATAAGTCATTGACACATAAAAATCACTACTACGAAATAGGCTATTGTAGGCGGCTAGCCAAGACGTATGCTACCAAAGCTTAGAGAAAATCATCAATTTTCGTCGGCAGGCACCCTAAGAGACCCGTCTGCGAAAATCAGAGACCCGCATACGAAAATCAGTAGATGGCACCCTTAAGTCACCCGTTTGCAAAAAGGTTTTTTTGCCAAAAAAAAAGGAAAAATCAATTTTCGCCGCATGCGTGCATCGACAGCAGTAGTGGACAAGCTCACCCGCTACCGTGGATGAACTCTTCTCGCCGGCGCTGTGGATGATAGCTCATGCCTAGATCCAGTGGAGCCTGCCGAAGCCTGCCTGTATCCCGCGCTCGAGCTCCGCCGCCGGATCCACCACCCGTGCCCCGCCAAAGCCCGCCCCTGCCCCGTCGCAGCCCACACGCCCCCGCACCCGAGCTCTACCACCAGATCGACGGATCCACCGCCATAGGGCAGGGCCGCCGTCGATCCGCGAACTCATCTAGATCCAGCTAGGGATTGGGTGGTGGCGACAGGAACTAGTGGGAGGGAGGGAGGGCAGGGCCACCAGGAAGCTGAGCCACCCGCTGCCACCATTGAGGGAGAGGGAGAAGGAGAGGTGTTGTTGGTAGAGACTTAGCGAGTTTCGCTGTCGGTGGAGGAGACACGTATATAATCGATCATCCTGTTGCTTATAGTTTTTCCAGGCAGTACTCTTCAGAGACCGCGTCTGAAAATTGATTTTTACAAACGGCCACTAAAGAGGTCCACTTGTGAAAATAAGTTTAATAAGTTTATTTTCATAGATGGGTTTAGACCACATGAGCTCCTCGTTATTATTACAGGTGGATTGTTTTATAATCCGCCTGTAAAAATAAACCCCTTCCGCTTGTAAAAATAGTTTGTAACAGTGAGTGTGGCTTCAATTTTGCTAGCCATATATCAGACATGTTAGCTAAAATAGTTTGACAAACAGACCTTGAGACTCCATTGAAGTCCCGGTTAGACTCCATGCATGCAACAGAACTAGTCCGGTCAACGCCCAAAACCGAATCAAACATGCCTATTTTCCAATTAAGCTAATGCTCTAATTAATCGATAACGATGCCGCTAATAAAACACTAACCTAGCTAAACCTATTATAAAAGAACACAAGCCAAAATATATAATTTGACAAGGAACGAATTTTTCCATTCATCACACTTTAATTTCGTCAGTCGCCTCTTGCGCGAGGCGTCCGTCCGGCCCCCTCCTCTCAAGTGAGTGTAAAAGGGCTACTGTCCGCATGCGGACAAACATGTCTTCCCACCTTTCTTTTTTAGCATGCACTAGACGTTCACGTTCTTTTATAGAAAGTTTATATACCTGATGATCTCGTGAACTCGTAACTAGTATTATTCATTGACCACATATGGCACAATACTAAATCTACATCAAAGAAAATTGCAATGGCTAAAGAAAATTACCTCTAAGTGAGTCCACAAACCGCTAGGGCTTCGCTGCTATACTTCTCCTCTCCTCTCACCCCTCTTTTCTTTATTTTTTGGATTTTATTGGAATAAAATGAAATTTTAACATAGAGATGGGGCTTTATAGGGGACAGACATAAATCACCCTCCTGTAGAACGATTTATGCACTTTTTGTAGGTGGCCTCCTGCCGGCGATAAATCGTCCTTCAAAAGGCGACAAGGAGCCGCCTGTAAAATTGCAAAAGCCCCGGTTGGCCAGGGCCTAATACATCACATAAGTCGGCCTCTGAGAGGACGATTTATTTGAATAACCTTCTCGGAGTATATTTTTGTGAATTTTGAAAAATAAAATATATTTTTGTAAATTAAAAAAATAAATATAAAATAAAAATTTCCGTAAAGCGATGGGAGAAATTTGGAATTTTTATTGTTATATTTATGTAACATGCCCAAATTTTAAATTTGAACTAAATAAAATAATAAAAACCACTCGAAGATAAAATCCTATAGTTTCTATACAAGGGAGTGAAATAAGAAGGAGATTAACTAGAATAAGTCTTAAAAAGGGGTACGCTAAAACTTTTATAGTCAAAATTTCAATTTACTCAAAAACTCGTCCTAGGTGAAAATACAAAAGTATAAGAGAATGTAAACACGGCACATGAATTCATATTACAAATTTCTAAAACCTTCTTTAGGTCAAATAAAAATGGAAGTAATACATATTCAATTGTGCATAAGAAATTGGGATCAATTAAAATACTTGAGGGTTGGGTGTATAAAAACCTTAAGAGTTAAATTATAAAAATAGAAAAACATAATATGTCTAAAAGTGTATAAATAAAAGTTTGACATAAAAATGTGGAGATAAATAAAGGCATTACCATTTCATGTGCATGTCTTCTTTTGATTGTTTTTGGATTTTAAAATGCATTTCCATAATAGGATGCATATGCATTTGTATAGCCTAAGGAATTTCTAAAAATAATTAGTTTAACATAAAATCATGGAAAAATTCCTATAAGCACTATCCAACATAATTAATCCACTATAAATTTTATATAATTTTATCACTTCAATTGGCACTTCAACAAAAATTTTCAAATCACCAAAACTAGGAAGCTAGCTAAAATAAATTGGTTTACTTCTTAAATTTACCAAATAAAAATAAAAAATATTCAGGCAGTGCCCTCTTACCAAAGTGTGTATTAAAGTGAACCCTACAACCAGAAGATTTGTCTTGATTTGATTCTCAAAGTAAACACATAAAATGATAAGTGCAATGCACTAGGGAATAAATGAGACTGCAGAAATTGTGCCACCAAGCCTATTTCATTTTTTTTCCACATTAAAAATACAAAGCCCCTAGCCTTGGAACTTGGCAGGTTGATAGAGCATATATTCACCTACACCCATAAATTTTTCCAACCCTAGAAACTTTCTTTAGCTCGGTGAAGCCTTGTGTGCAAGACAGCTATATGGCCCAGCTCTCCACACTTAGTCTCTAGAGGATTCTTCTCAACTTTACACTGCCTAGTGGGACCCTCTGACTCCCTAGACTCACCTAACAGTCAGAGAAACCGCCCCAGCTCGCTCTCACGCCCAGGAACATGCCACGCCACATGTCACGCCTAGAAATTCACTAGAATTTCCAAAGCTAATTTGTGCAATAAATCCTCATCCAGGAATTAGCCGAGGTACACAAATTGACAATTTGATAAACATAACTAAATAAGAAATAACGATAAATACTTACAACAGAGGCAGTTAGTCCTCACATAGAAGAAATAGCAGTGGAACGGCAACTAGCGTAGCTTCAGCACCAAGCCACAGGCAGCTCAACTGGGGTATAAGCCAAATACCAAACTTCTCCTCCTCGCAAAGTTTCACTCTAAAGATTGCAATTATACAAGACTGAGTACCACCCACCGTACTCAACAAGCCACACTAGAGAATGCAATGTAATGCAACAGGATACCAAAGGAAAGGCATAGTATGGCTTATTTGCGTAAAACAGCATTTAAAACCTTTGCATTTAAAATTATTGAAAACAGTAGTTTAATTATTGTCAACATTTAACTAATCTCTGAACAACGCTCCAACGCAGTTCAGGCCCAAACCATAACTTCTCCAAACAGGAGCTATCAATATTTCATCATTTATCATCATTATTAAATATTGTGGGACTAATCACAGAAAACATTGCTAGGCCCGCCCTTAACCGTGGGCACGGCTATTCGAACAGTTTTACTCTGGCCAGAGATATACCAATTTACCCACAAGACACAACTCTACAACACATCACTGTGCACCTTAATACCACCACGGTACCTCGGAAAGGAATTGTGACAGGATTATCCATGTAACTCGCACAATAGGAGAGCCTCCCGCCGAACCTCCAGTCTCCGGTAGGGGTGATCAATGCCTTCCCACGAGACGGCTCGACGCCCGAATGCATGGACTTCTTGTCACTGCCATGTGTGGACTTATTCCAGCCACAAACACGCCATGGTGCCTCCTATTGAACTTGACACACTTCAAACTCCTGCTATCCCATACTAGCTTGTGGTTAGCACGAGTGTTGCTTCGCAACAAGTAGTCCGCGAACCGATCCTTAACTGTAATGAGCACCGCTAGCAACATTCCAACCTGGTGCTCACAACCCACCATTCATCAAGTTTTAGTTGACACAATTAATTAACCAACCACGACTCACTGTCATGAAAATATGGCCAGTATCCATTAATTAATCAGAATGAATGAATAATTTCCCACATAAAATGTCGCTATAGTTTCTAGGCATGGCTAAGCAACTCCTAAATAATCTAGCCAGATAAATAATTAAACATTCAGCTAGTCAATATTATTACCCAGGGTATCAAGGTATAGGAATCAATATCGACATGGCCATAATAGTCAAGGATCATAGGATACTAAATAAATACCCATATAATGACATTCAAAAGCATTTCATGAAATATTGTTAAAACAAAATAGTTTTCACAATTGGGATCAACATGCTCAAGGAGATTGTTGTGTGACTTGCCTTGCAATCGCAAAAGTCTTCAAATACTCTTTCGAACTCTTCCGTAGACTCTGTGATCTTCCGAAATGACGATTGTACGTGACTACACGTAAAACGATAATAAATTCTAAGAAAATCCAAATAAATAGTACATAAAAATACATAAACAAATAGATTATGATTTTAGATGAATTTAGGAAGAAGAACGGGTCGAAACGGACTTCAGACGGAAAAGATACGGCCTCCGGAATATTGAATTTAGAGTAAATCTGAAAAGAAATAGAAAAGAATATTATCAGGAATATTCTCTGGATTTTTGGATTAGAATAAATATTTTGGCTATGTACAAATAGTGGGGCCCACTAGCGGTGCCTGGCTGGGTTGGCAGGGGAAGATGACGATGATGTGGATGCTGATGTGACGATTAATGGGAAAACTCGACGGCTCGGAGTAAATTAGAACCGTTCGGACAAACGAGGTTTAATCACGGGCTTTATGAAGATTGCATGGGCCAAATCTGATCGTACAGGATGGACGGCCGAGACCCGTTGGAGAACTGTACACTAGGGTCTACACGTCATTGTCAGAGAAGAGGAGACTGCACGAGGGCCCACCCGTTTGTCACTGAGTAGAAGCAGTTCTGCCAACCGGGGTCGGCTGGTCAGGGGGACACGGGCGAGGAGCGCTTGGCTGTCGCGGCCGGCCACGGCGGCGGCGTCCGACAGTGGGCGTTGGGTGGCGATGCGGACGACGGCGGCGTGCCAGGAGAGGTGCGGCCTGGTCCTAGCGATGACGGCGACAGACGGCAGCGATGGACGACCAGACGATGGCGGTGACGGAAATAGGGACAGGGGAAGATGGCGACGGACTTCGAGCTCACCGGCGACGGGAGGAGGCGCAGGAGATCAGAGCAGGGCAGCGGCGCACAGACACAGGGCGTCGGCGGCTCAGGCAGCATGCAGAATACGACGACGGCGACGGTAGACGACGGCGCCGGGTTGCAGAGGATGACGGCGCACTGTAGATGGGAGAAAACATCGGGGCACCGGGGAGGAAGAAAGGAGAGGGCGGCGCAGTAGGGTGCTCACCGGCGACAGGAGGAGGCGTTGTCCGGCGGCAGCGGTGCGTAGGACGAGGCGGCGGGGGGCGGCGAGCTCAACGCATGGCGGCGCAGCGACACGGGAGCAGAGCAGGGCGGCGGCGCTGCTTCTGGATGGGCGGCGTTGTGCAGGAGCGGCGGCGGCTTCCCGAGGCAGTCGGCGGGACGGAGGCAGGGCACGGGAGCGGCGGTGCTAGCGCGGCGGTGGCGTGCAAAGGCGACGGCGGCCTGGCGCTGGCGGTGCGGCTAGATGCAGAGGGTGGCGGCGGCTTCCTGGGATGGCGCTAGGGCACAAGGGCTGGCGGCGGCTCTGGCTTTATAGGAGAGGGAGTCCGAGGCAGCGACGGGTGCGGCGGCGCGGTGGATTCGGCGGCGGCAGGCGCGGAGGCGACGCGGCACTGCTGGCTGGGCCAGGCGGTGGAGCAGCAGGCCAGGCCGGGGTGGCGCGAGGGGCGCAGGCCGAGGAGGCGGGCAGGCCGGGCCGGGGCAGCGCGAGGGGCGCAGGCCGAGGAGCTCGGCCAGGGGAGCCCGAGAGGAAGAAGGAAGGAAGAGGGAGGAAGAAGAAAGGAAAAGAAAGAAAGAAGGGGAAAAATGAAAAATGGAAGAAAAAGGAGAAAAGGGAGGAAAAGGAAGGGGCTTTTTGGGAAAGATTCCAAAATTTAGAAAATTGAAAACTCAGGGGTATTTTGTAGAATCTGGAATTTGGGAAACTTCGGATTACCAGAGATAATTAAAATATCGAGTCAAAGGAATTTTGGGATGAAACGAATATTCGGAATATTGAGGATTTGGATTTTATTCGATAAAATCAAAAGGGAAAATAATGGATATTCGATAAAAAGGAATTGAGTAAATCCGAGTCTGTCGGATTTGGGACTTTGGGGGATTTCTTCGGAGTCGGACTTTTTAGGAACTTAAGGGTTTGGAGTCAAAGAAAGGTGCAGAGGAATTGGACCAAGAACGACCCGAGAAAAGGAATTGGGAATTATTTGAATAATTACTTAAATTGATCTTTGTAATAGTAAAATTAATTCTGGAGCTTCGAAAAATCTGAGAAAATTTCAGAGAGTGTAATTACACACAAATAATTTATTAAAAATAATTTAAACCATGATTTAATAAAGAAATTTTTATTTCCCATTTTTACTTTATTTAATTATTTTACTTTATAATTTAATATAAATTTTGGAAAATCAATTATTAATTAATTATTTAATTCCCAAAAATCGGCCTGTGACCACCACGCATCGACTGTCACAGCCCTAAATCTAATTTTAGGTAATTAGTGTTATGCCCTACTGTCATTAGAGTGCACAAATTAAATTGTTGCATTGTCACTTCATACGAAATTAAAGCTTGCAAATATTTTCAAACTCTCAATAATAAAACCCTAATCGGCAAAAACCAAATATCACCCAAAAAAAGTGCATCAAGTTGAACAGAAGCATATATAGGAAATAATTTATTCAAATACTAGTTTATTTATCATGAACCAATATAATTTTTTTTCCAAAATTTATTTCATTAGTTTAGACCTCTTAAAAATTCAAGCGAGTTTCAGCCTGGATCCTTTTCCTTGACCTATGCATTTGTATAGTCTAAGGATTTTCTAAAGATGTTTGGTTGCACATAAAATCATGGAAAACTTCCTGCAAACACTATCCCACATAATTGACCCACTGTACATTTTACATGCTTTTATCACTTGAGTAAGTGCCTCAATAAAATCCCTCAAATCAGCTAGACCAGAGAGCTAGCTAAAAATGAATAGGTATACTTCTAAAATTCACCAAATGAAAATGAAGACTAATTAGACAGAGCCCTTTTTCCAAAGTGTGTGAAAACATGAACCCTACCACCAGTAATTTTGGCTCAATTTAATTCCCAAAGAAATCACATAAAATAATAAGAGCAAAGCTTTAGGGACATAAATTACACTGCAGAGGAACTGGATCAATACCCCTAATTTGCAAATTCACCAAAGATAAACCAGAACACTTCTAGCAATGAAATTTTGTCAGCAGGTTAATCACATCCTCCTCTATCTCCAGTAATTTTCACCAAATTTTACTAATTCAATAAGTGTCCCAAACAAATGTTTTGGATTCAGCAAGGCAGAGAACATTTTCCCTGCAGACAGTCTATTTGACATTTTTTCCAGAATTAATCCATCAACAACCTTCTCACCAAAAATTTACCAGAACCTGTATTAGATTGTGAAATAATTACAGTAAAAATTTCAGTACAATCTTCACAGATATTTAACATAAAATAATAGGACAAAGTTCACTGACTCAGACTAGTGCACTGCAGAAAACTGTGTTACTAAGCCTATTTCATCTTTTTGCCACAATAAAAATATAAAGCCTCAAGCTTTGAAACTTGGCAGTTTGGTAGAACATATATTCACCTACACACATAAATTTCTCCAACCCCAGAAACACTCTGTAACTCAGTGAAATCTCCAGTGCAAAACATCTGTACACACATTCTCCCATACTTAGCTTCTAGAGAGCTCCTCTCCCATTCTTCACTGCCATGTGGGCCCCACAGACCTGCTGGACCCGCTGGTCAGTCGGAGACACCGCCCAAGCTCGGGACACACACAGGAACGCTGCCACATTTCTCCCCACGCGTCAGCTGCAACTAGGGACACTATAGCCGTCAGCTCCACGTCAAGCTCCACCTTTTGGACTGAAAATCCGCCTTGGGCATCTCCTCCTCGACCACATCATGTTCTTCAGAGAAACCCCAGATTTCCACCTTGTAAAAGCCGGCCGCAGCTTCATCTTCTCCGACACCGGCAACCGTTCGATCCAAATCGATTCAACCCCGGTGAGCATTGCTCGTTCTTGACCGCAGGAACGTCATCACCATTCCCTAATCGTTCCATTTTCGTATTGCACAACCCTAGGATCGCCCGTTGAAGCCGCCGTGCTTCGCTTTCTGCTCAGCAGCGCCGCCGCCTTGACGTCACCGCCGTTCCAGCCGATCCGGTACACCCTAGGCTGAGCCAGCTCGCCAGCATCATCACCAGACCTCCAGGAGACCACCAGCAGAAGGAATTGGGAGATGGTGCAGTGAAGCTCGAGATCGAGGTCATCTTCTTCACCTCCGGTCAAGTCGCCGCCGCCGTCGATTTGTTCTCTCTGGTAGGCCTCAGGCCGATTCCTCGCTCTCTCACCATCCCTAGGAGGTTCCTAACGTCATAGACGCCTTACCTCGGTCTCAGATCAACGGGAGCGAGCTGCCGAGGTGAGCCCGAAGGTTTCCGCCACCGCCGAGCCATTCCCTCCGTCGCCGGCACTGTCCAGCCCTCCTCTGCCTTGGGATATTGCACGGTGAGCTTCCTGGAGTCCTCTAATATGCTATGCATGCATCAATATGACAGATACAAACACGTAGAGAAACATGCACCGTCGACCTGAATGGCATCGCCGCCTTTACTCGCCATTAGCACTGTTCCGGTCACCGCCGGCGATGAGAAGACCACCGATGTGTTTGCCATGAACTCCTCTTCCTTTTCTCTTTTGGCCCCGATTGCAGCCGACGCCGCCATCGCCGCCGCCGCCGCCGTTGACAAGCTCGCTGCCTCCGCTCAGCTTGCGCCTCCCCTGCTCTGGCTCGCTGGCGTGTGGGCCAGGCTGGAGAGAAATAAGAAAAAGAAAAGATTAAATGAACCGAATTGCTTTCCAACAGAAAAATAGTTAAACTTTGTAAATCCATAACTTTGCCATTTTAACTCCTTTTTGAGTGAAACCAATTTTGTTAGTTCCATAAAGTCGTAAACTTTAATATTGTGAAATAAAATATGACCACTTCTGTACAGAAAATATCTATAAAATAATATGAAGCTATAATAACTTATTTTGTGCCTAGAAACTTGGAATATTTCTATAAAATCCATTATAACTCCTTTTGAGGTGAACCAAATTTCCTTGGATTCATAAAAATGTTCTATTTAATGTTATAAAATAAAAAGTGAGCAATTCTGTGTAGGATTTTTCTCTAAAAATGAAAATACCTTTTATATGTCTCTTTATAACATAGAAGTTTATAAATTTCTAGAAAATTTATCCTAACTGCTAAAAATATGGAACCACTTTTGTTTAACTCTGAAAATTGTAACCTTTACTGTGGACAATTTGTATTTGACAAAACTACCTCCCAACATAAGCCTAAATAATTTCTAACCCTTTCTTTTTACAAACTTGTAAAATTCACAACTAAATCAATTTAAATCAAAATCCAGTGAACCTAATTTGGTTAGAACCAGTAGGTTATGCTCTCTTATATAACGATACTTGCCTTCTTGAAATCGTAATAGAAAAAGGTCAGTCAAATATAATAATTTAAGGTTACAATACAAATAATTACAAAACTGCCATTTTCAGCCTTTTCATCTTGTTATTTTTGTAACTCATAAACCGTAAAAGATTTTGAGGTGATTCTTTCACAAAAATTCACTTTAGAATGTGGCCTACCTACTGTATTTATCTCAATATTTATTGATCATTTTTGTATAAGCATATTTAATTAATTCTTATTTACATATCCGCTTTTATAGATAGATTCGGAGGTTTCGGAGTACGAGGAAACTAATCCAGAGGTTGAGAGTGAACCTTCTCTGTAGTAAGGCAAGCATCTAAAGCAAGCATCTAAGTATATTGAACCTATATTTTTAATAAATTGTTTTGTTTGCGAAAGCAATATCTATATGCATGTTTCAGTCTATTTAAAATGGGAAAACGGGTAAAGTCAATATTACCCAATTATATGCATTTCCTTTCCTTGATTGTTGATCCCATACTTTTACCTTGTCACCTCTGGTTAAGGACTTTGGGATATTTTTATTTTACTGAATGCTTAGCCATGCTTAATTCTAGACTTAGAAAAATCCGATAGATGGAGCTATCGGTTCAAAACTAGTTTAATACGCATGGATGGGTTAAAATCTGACAAGAATAACTTCTGATTAATAATTGAGAAAATGTTTGACTTGAACGGATGATAGGGCGATGACGGGATGGTGTTTCCCCGATGCATGTAGCTCCGTCTAGGTAGTTAAGGACCGAACATGTTGACATCTATTCAAGCACCCTACGTACTTCCACACACCGGGAATGGGACGGCTTAACTTAGTAGCACGGGAGGCTGTGGCCATCTACGCCCGTCCGTCAGTCGTGAGGAGGAATTTCCTTTGGAGGGCCTCGAGCGTGCCTAGTTTTGGCCAGAGGTGCCTCCCGCGACGGTGAGCCCGCCTTAGTCATCACACACGCACGACTAAGTCATCGGGGGCCCAGACGTGGTTTAGGTGGTTGGGGCTAACCATGAAAAAAGTTTTGTTGTGACCTCTAGTCCGCACTCAATGTGTAGAGTGTGGGTACAGATATGTACGGATCAAGCTAGAGTGTAGCCGTTTGGCTTCTATCACATCGTGTGAGTAAAGATGTACACCTCTGCTCAGAGTAAGAACTATTTGAATAGCCGTGTCCATGGTCACAGGACGACCGCTTGATGTGTTAGTCACTCATGTTAGCATCCAACTTGGGATATGTGGAGGTGGAATTATATTGTTATATCATGACTTAGGATAGTCATGAATGGATGGGTTTATATAAAAGGTTTTAATGATAAATATGACTTGGTTTTAGTCATGAATAATGATATGCTTGTGTAGCATAATTGTTTGGGCAATGGTGGCCCATGGATGATGGTTAGAGCACGGGATTGTGCTCATTTTTACTTACATTTCAGAACTATAAGCTTGCTGTCCTAAATTTTCAGATTGAGCTATTTTACAAATGCTTATGTTTTAAATGTATTACTTGCTCAATAAAATCAGCTTTATGCAAAATTAGATTGACATAGCCATACTCCTTGATGTAGAGACTAGCATTACTCCTTTTTTCTATTATTATATAAGTCTAGCTAAGTACTTGTGTGCTCACGCTGCATCTTTTAGGTGAGGACAACGACGACATTGATGTGGTCTACTATTATCCCGCCGAGGGTGGCGAGGATAATATGTAGTCGAAGTTACGCTCTATCCCCAGTCGGTTGCCTTGTGGGATGGGTATGGCATCACTGGTCTTATCCTTTATGTTTATATTCCGCTGCTATCTTTTCCGCTACTCTGTGATGTATCAGGGTGTGTAAACCCTCTATGTAATATTTATAACCCTGCTGCTCGTTTATCCATATTTAGAGTACTTGTGATGTTTATCAATTGCTTGCGATGAAAGTGTGAGGCTAGTCGCTTTCCTGGGGACTAGTTGAACATGAGTATGAATTTAGAAATGATGAGATGCATGGATGTTGGTTCAACCGTAGACCATGTCCCCAGAAGTGTGTATCGTGTTTGGTTGCCACCTTCGTGTGGTTTGACGGGCACACTTCACCGTTTAGGACTGGTGAATCAACTCTCCAAATATCTCTTTATTTCTGAATTCGGCGCATTGGATTTGTATTGTAAGTGGGTAAAGATTATGGCAAGGCTACGATAAGGATGGATGGTTACCGCATTTATTCAGTTTTTATTCGAGACCCCATCCATCTAGATATTTCGCGTTGTCATAATAATTACTCTCCATAATGCACTTCCGGGGTGCCCACATCGACACCACCCAAAGCCACCATGGCCCGACCACCTCCACGTTGAATTCCACCATTTGGACTGAAAACTCGCGATTAGCAACTCCTCCTCGGACTAATCATGTTCCTCAGAGAAGACATAGGATTCCCCCTCGAGATAACCGGCCGCAGTTTCATCTTCCCTGGCGCCGACAAGTGTTCAATCGCTTTCGTTGGACCTCTGGTGAGCTTCGCCGCAGCCCATGCCTCGGAACATGATCCCCTCCATCTACTTGATTCATTTTTGTGCCTTGTACCCCAGGTCTTGCTGGCCGTGCTCGTGCCGCCGTCGTCATCCTCGTCTTCGGAGCCGAGAAGCCGCCGCCGCTAGGGTAGCCATCGTTTCCGTTGATTACGACCACCCCAGTCCGAGCCACCGTGTCAGCAGTATCACCTCAACCCTAGGATTCCAAATCCCGGAGGGATCAGACCGAGAAGACTCGAGCCACGAGATCCCACCTATCTTCTTCCTTTCTGGCCGACTGCCGCCGCCATCAATTTCTTATCCTCTGGTGAGCCCTGCTTCGATTCCTCGCCTATCTAGCATCCTACCAACCACCCTAACACTGTGTGCACCTTTCCTCATCAACTTGTAGACCAGATCAAGCCGCCGCCGTGAGCAGGATTACTTCTACTACCGCCGGGCTATCTTCATCACCGCCATCGCCGTCCTAGCCTCGCCAGGCCCCGTGCAAGACTCGGTGAGCTTCCTGGGGACCCATAGGAGCTTATACATATCTCTCTCTCCCCCGAAATAATAGCCGCAAGGCTATATGCACCATACACCCGAGAACAACCGCCGCTCGAGCTCATCTCCAGCAAGCATCCGTCCACCTCTAGCCCCGCACCTGCACCAACGGGTTCGCCTCATCTCCCTCTACCTTTTTCCTTTTGGGCGCAACCCGAGCCAAGCTGCCATTCGCTACCGGCAGTAGCGAGAAGCTCACCGGCTACGTGCGTCTCTGTTTCGCCTTGCCATGCCAGGATTTTGCCTCACTACCATGCGGGCCCGTTCAATCAAAAATGCCAGGATGCGATTGGGAAGAGTTTGAAACTTTCAAGGTCTAAAGTAAAAGAATGCTTAGGCTTATAGATGGGGCCAAGGACCCGAACATAAATACTAAAAACTAATCGAGCTTTTAACGAACATTACCTGTCACACGTGGTTGGACCATGGGTTGTATTCATGGAAACCCCAAGGGTCTTTATGCAAAATCTCTCTCGCTGACCGATGGACCCAGTTATTTAAAATGTGAGAAAACTTAAGAAAAAGGCTAAATGTATTTCTTGTTAAACTGAAAAATGGATAAACTTGTAAAATCCATAACTAATCCATCTTAACTCCGAATTGGGTGAAACAAAATTTGTTGGAATCACAAAATTACAAAATTTATTTCTGTAACAAAAAAAAAGGAATAACTAGTACTTAAAATACCTCAAAAATGTTATAGAATATAACAGTATGTAAAACACTCTACAAATTTTGATTATTTCACATGAACTTCAATTTTTGTAAATTAAGATTTGACAAATTCATAACATTGTTAAACAATTCTAGGATAAACTAAAACTTGGTCAAAAGTTGTACAAAAGACACTTTTATAAATTGGTAATAGGTAAATGCCTTAATTAGTGTATAAAAGATGCAATAACTTCTAAAATGCATAAGAAATTTATATTAGCTCCAAATAATATGAATCCAATTTTATTAGTTTTACAATAAATTGCTCTTTAATTTTGTAAAACAGAGGCTTAACTAAAACTAGTATGAAAAGCACCTTCATGATTTATGCAAAAGATAAATAGATTGAATAGTATATAAAATGTACAAAAACCTTCTAAAATCATAGAAACTCTATTTTAATTCTAAATAAATTACACCCAAATGGCACTAGGTTCACAAGACATTCTTCTAAAAATATGTAAAGTTAGATTTCATAAAAACTTAGTATAAAAAACATATATATTAAAATATATGTATAGGTACCGTATAGAAGCCTAAAACTTATAAAACTAATATCTCCAAATTAGAAGTGGATAGAATAGAGACTTCTTCACTAAAATCATCAAGGACCAGTACCAACACACAACATAGGTTCCACACACTTAAAAGTAATTTGGACATTTAATATTATTTTGTAACTAGATATATTCACGTATAAGACTTCCAAATAATACAAATTTCAAATGCAACACTCCTCAAAAGATAAAAATGTTAAATTAGGATTTTACACACCACTCATCTTTGGAAATACAAATTTTAAAGTTAAAAATAAGAATTTGAAAAAACTATCTCTTAGGATAACTATAAATCCATCTAGAGTATAAATATCGTATTTCCACCGAAGAATTTGAAAAATTTATAACTCCCAAATGAAAAATGATAAAATAGAAATTCTTTCACCTAAATTCACTTTAGATCAGTACCTAAGCACTGTGTAAACCTCATGCATATTAGAGTATTTTGAATTTTTCGCATTATTTACTATTTATATGATCGCACGATAATTTTCTTTTAGAGGACGATTTCAAAGTCGGTGAAGGAATGAAGTAAATTCTGCTCTAGGTATTCAAGAGTAAGCCAAGTATTCTTCCCTCCTCCTTTGAACAATTTGAATCCTATATTTTGGGGAATGAAATATGTTGTTTGCAAAAATTGCATACGTATTTGTAACTACCGATATCTAAAATGTGAGAATTGGTAGCTATACCCTAATTGTTGCATAATCAACCTTGAAAACTTATAATCCTTGCTGATTGTAACGTTAGATTTGGTTAGAGCATTTGACTTGTGCTCATTTGGGATTATAAATGCTTATACTTATGCAATTTGCTTAGCCATGCTTAGAGTTATGCTAAAATAGATTGTAATCACTTTATAAATGAGATTTTGGGAATTTCATAACTTCTGAACAGAGGTTTCACCTCTGGTTATTTGTGAACTAAAATAATGGAAAATGAGATTTTAGACTTGGGCGGCAAGTGGTTTGCATATAGAGTAGTTACACACCAATAGGAGAAGTGTTCTCGTGAGTCGATTAAGGACTGAACTCTATGTCACCCTCTATTGTTTACAGTACAACCACATGTGCTAGTATGGGATGGCCTTAGCCTATTAAGTTGTATATGCGTCTAAACTTGCATTCGGGAGACGGTTGTAGTATGAACTACTCTTGGTGATGTTTTATAGGAGCTACCCATGTGCGTGTATTAAAAATTTTAACGAGACCAAAATCGTCCCATTGTACGTGTGTTCTGTAAGTGGGTTGTTTCTCTACTTACAGCATGGGGGGTCTAAGCATGTTTAATACAACGGTGAGTGCCACGTGGGTTGTTTCTCCACGGCGTCTTGGTGTTTGGCTAACCACCGTGACAGCATTAAGAATCTAGACTTAGTGTGGATTTCCGCTCATCGTGCTCATGCAAGGTTAGACAAGTAAAAAATATAACGGCTTCGTTATGACCTCTAAACCGTACTCAACGTGTAGAGAGTGGTAGTGCTTCACACAGCACGAGACAAACTAGAGAATTCACATCATGTGGGTAAAATTGTACAAACTCTGCAGAGTCAAAACTAATCGGTTAGCCATGTTCACGGTCATGAGCGATGTAGGGATGTGTCATGAGTATAGTTTTGTGCTTTACAAATGTGTTTTTGAAATTGGGATATAGATTGGTGAATTTTGATGACTTGTTGCTAGAGAGGGTAACAAGTATGCTACTTATATTATACTGATCACCTTCTTTAAATATTATACATGTTTTATTGTTCTGTCAAATACCATTGCAAATGTTTGTGAACAAAAATTGGCTTTATGCAAAGATGAAACTACAAATAGCCCTCTCCTTGATTTAGAGCTTTCATGTAGTGATATAGGATTGCCTTTGCCAGTATATTCTTTCAGTAATGTATTGACTCTTGCTTGTATTATTGTTACTTAACTTTGTTGTAGGTTGAATGCTACGGGATTTGTTGATTCTTCAGGATTGATTCTTTAAGGGTTTACCCCTAGTCAGTTGCCTAGGGTATGGGTAGACAAGTTTCTGCTGAATCATATTATTTGGTCGATTGGCCTATGTAACATTGATCTCGTAGTTTTAGTTTATTTACTTGTATACCTGTAATATCCTAAAAAATCTGATTAAGAAAAATATGTAAAATTTCAAACTTTTTAAAAAACTTTTTGCACCATGCCATGTCTTTGATTGCTTTGCTTGGAATCTGATGAAAATAAAATAACTGACAGACCAAAAATTAATTACGAGACTAAGTCGGGAACAACAAATAATTTAGGGAACAAGAATAAGTAAACGGAAACCAAATACATAAACAGTATATTAAGTTACACACCTTGAGGAGGGAAATTAAATTAATCTCCCAAGCACAACAAACATTATGTAAATATAAATAATGTCATATTTAATTACAAGGGTTAAATTTCTCTTGAAAAGCACAAGCCTAAGTAGAAATCAATAAACCATCGAGATCAAAGGATTCCTTTCCCAAAATAAAATCTGAAAATTCAAATTTCATAATAATTTGAATTTTCCCAAACTCATAACTTAAAGGAACATCACAGTTTAAATCTCAAATTCTCTGGGCTGAATCCCTTTCCCTCCCCCTAGTCCAACCCACTGCCAAGCTGGCCCAACAACCATTGACTCAGCAAGGCCGGCCTCCCTCCCTTCGGCCTGCTGTGAGCCACAAGATAGGGCTGCCTCCTTGGCCCAGCCGAGCAGCAAGGCAGCTAGGCCAACCGGGCTTCTCACTCCTTTTCCGAGTCGGCCCATCAATCCTCTGGCCCATCCAGCGCTCGAAGCCCTGGCCAGCCTCCTTCCCCAACTATGCTGCTCACCAAGTGCTCGACATAATGCCGCCCCCACCTCACCTCACCGTCGATTCACCGGGCCAAGTGGTGCTCCTCTCCATCAAGCCGTGCCATCGCCATCATGCCCCACGTCCCTGCCACACCCCTGCACACATAGCCCCACGCCCCTGCCACACTCGCGCACACATACCCCCGTGCCACTCGTCCCTATGCGCCACATCCAAGCCGACCCAACCAGCGGGTCGCACGTGAGACGCGCAGACGTGCACCGTGCTGCACCTCACCGACCATGCTGTGCCATTCCAGCGAGGCCCGCCACCCCCGCCTCGACTGCCCTTCCCGCACCTACACACCCACAGTAGAGCCCCAGTGTCAGCCGCCGCGAATCCAGCCGGCCGAGACAAGACGAGCCACGACCACAAATCACGCAAGCCGTACCCCGAACCTTGCCGAGCACCATGCGGACGAGCAAACCACCCATGCTCCGGGCACCAGCAACGCCACCATCATCCTCACGAGCCTCGCCCCGTTGCATCCATAGCAGCACACCGACGCTCCTAAGCGACCACCGGTCCGCCACGTGCACTAGGACTGCGACCCCCTTCACACTAGACGTGTCGCTACAACCACACCACGACAACCAAGTCACGCCAAGACAAGTTGACCATCATTGCCGCGCCGTCTTGTGCCCACCCGTCCGAACGACGCCCGAACAATGAAGCCGCCCTCGGACCACCACTGAGACAACCCCGCTGCCCTGCCTTGACACCATGCGGCCCTTGCCTTGTCCCGTATAGGGCTGAAAACGGTTGGTAAAATTTTTGAACTGACCGACGACGTTTTCTGGATTTTACCGACCGTTTTCTGTTTTTTTCGGTACCGGTGCGTTTTCTTTTTTTCGTTGATACCTCTCGGAAATGGTTTCAGTAGTTTACTGACCGTTTTCAAAATTTACTGTATTTATTCTGAAATTTACCAAAGTTTACCATATTTATTTAGAAATTTACTGATGGTACTGATTCGGTAAAGGGTCTAACATTGTCACATTGTCATCGTTTTTGTATGTTGTCATGTTGGACAATTATTGACATTGCTTTCTGTGATGGGTGATTATTATGTGACATTGTTATTATTATGTTTAGTGATTATGTGAGTTACTCTAGACATCACATGTGAGGTAAAGTTATTTTCGATCTGAATTCATGGATGTCCGACCGATATCGATGAATTTCCGACCGAGCAACTCCGTTTCCGATGTTTCCAAATTTTCCAAAGCCGTTTCTATTTCTGATATTATCATTTTCGATTCCGATTCCGAGTATAAAATATAAATATAAAATATGAAAATAAAAATGATTTAAGGGTTTTTCCGATTATTTCCGATGTTTTGGGCCTAGTCCCGTAAGCCAACCACGACTATAAACGGGAGGAAACCGCTGCACGCCACCACCCCTGCTTCCTCCTTCCATCGCCAAGCACTGAGCCGGAACCACCGTTGAGCAGGTGGCGTGCACGCGAACCCGCTCGGCCGTGCTTCTGCTCCGCCGCTTCAAGGGCCTCGTTCGAGCCCAAAACAGGCAGCCACACTCGAGGCAGGGAGGAGACGGCCGGATCGCCAACACCAAGTCCTGGACCGTCATCGACCACTCGGCATGCGTGCCGCTCCGCATTGCCCCACCTCCCTCGACTCTGCCTCGACACAACCTCGACCACGCACACGGCTACGCCGCCTCCCGGCCGCTGTGAGGTAAGTCCCTCCGCCCGTCACTTCCTCTCCCTCCCTATTTCCTCCGCCGGTCATCCTCCCCTCCGATTGCGCCACCAAACCACCTCAAATCGGAGCTCCGCCGCCTCTCCTCCATGTCCGCGGAGGCCGAAGTCGAACGCCGCAGGCCACCACCCAATCCCCAAATACCCATGAGCCGCGGTCACCCCATCGCGGCTTATGGCTGCCCTAGGGCCCTCCGACCTCCCTCCACTACCGGCGGTACGCTCCGCCAGTCGCCACAGCTCCACCGCCGCGCCGCCCTCGTGCGTGCACGTGCTTGGCCGAGGAACAAGAAGGAGCGAGCGAGCGAGAGAGAGAGAGAGATCGGGAGGGGATTAATTTCTCCCCACCTATAGACTTACATGTGGGCCCCATAGTAATTAATTTATCCTTAGAGCTGATGACAGTAGTTAAGTTAATCAAATCCTTAAGCACTAACTGAGATGTGGGCCCAAACTGTTAATTAAATCTAATTAAAAACCTTTTTAACCTCTGTATCATTGACATGTGAACCCCACTAACTTAAAAATCTTTTTAACCTCTTGTTTAGCCTCTGAGTCACTAACAACAACAGGGCCCTACAGCTCCCTGGTCAACCTGGCCAAATCAAAGTCAACCTAAGACCCACCTGTCAGCCACACATATCTTTTCCCTAAAGAAAATAATTCAAATAGATATAAAATCCCAAGGATCCCACTTGTCAATATCTCTAGTCCTCTCCTTTAATAAAAGAATTCAAAAGGTAAATTAAAAAGGATTTGAGGAATTATTCTATAAAAAAATATGAATTAAACTTTGAAAATTCATAACTAATTCAAATGAAGTCCAAATCGAGTGAAATTTGTCTCTAAAATTTTGTAAATTCAAGATCTTCCTTCTGGACCCAAAATAATAGTTGTCAAAAATATAATTTTTGCACAAATATGAAATAAAGACTAGTGGATAATTAATTCCCCATATTAAAATCCTCTTTATACTAATTTATAAATTCAATAATGGGATTAAAGCCCTAAACCATAAAAAAATCTAAATACACCAAGATCATGTCTAACCTTACATATTAGAATAAAATGATAACAGAGCTAAATATATTTGAATTACTTAACTAAATGATTAGTGCAATTGAGTAGACTAACCATGCAAATTCCTAATGCTCAAGTAAATAATAAATTCTCAATATGTAATCCATAACTCATATATACACAGAACACCCAATTCAAGTTATAGAATAAACTCCATAAATTATTCTTAAACATATTGACCTAAGGATTACTTAACAAGCATGCATGTCAGATAAATGCAAATAATCATGGCATCATATAATTACAGATCAGCTATTAATTTAAGATCATCCATTACCAAATTCACTCCATGTGATGACACTTGAACTAAAATAAATGTAACCATAAGTTAATTTACAGAGCATGGATATTTGCTGACCTTTAATTATAAGCCATTACGAAACCTCAAATGCCAACCATTTAATTTAGATGGAGACTAGCTTAGCCATAAATTCCCCATATCCCAATAGTTAAACCAAGACATATGTTATCAAGGTAAGTTTCTCCTTGTATTATCTAATTCCTACATAGCCACCATGACAACTAGAATAGTAAGTCTTAGCTTTTAAGTTCTTTCCTTCCTAAGTTACTTATCCACTAAGGAACCTTAGCTCCTAAAGCTTCCTTGCTCTACAAGATGCTTATCCACCAAGGAACCTTAGCTTCTAAGCTTCCTTACTCTACAAGTTGCTTATCCACTATGCAACCTTAGCCCATAAGTTCCCTTGCATGGTAAGAAACTTAGAGCCTAAGCCACCTCAAGTTCCCTTGCCTATATAAGGGATAGGAACCCCATAGTTGCAACACCCTTGGCCCTTCGAATCCATTAGCAAGCAAGAGGTATGAGCAGCCCATAGGGTTTGTTTTCCATCTATTTTTATTGGTTGATTGCACTTGGATGCTACTTGAATATTGGTTTCCCCGTGCTCTATACAATCCAATTGTGTTAGTCGAGAGGCAACGTGTGTAACTTCCAGGAGGTGAAGGTTGATCAAGATTTGTTATGCAGAATAAGGACTACCTTGAGCAGGCAAGTCACCACATCCCCCTCCTTGAGCATTTTGATCCTAGTTTGTGAACTTATTTGTTTGTGAAATAAATTGCATACTATGTTTAAAATGCGATCCTAATTATCGATTATGCCACCCTTGTTTGAGTACCTTGTTCCTTGAAGCTATGATATTAATCGAGTCCCTAGTTATATTTAATAAGCAATACTTAGACGTGCCTAGTTGCACTTGGGTGATTGAATCGCCCTTTCCTATGTCTTAAATAAAATGGGACGACTAATTGAGCTATCACTACGGTTATATGATGCGCCTGGGTGCCCGATCTTCCAATAGGTTCAATTTGGCGACGTGACGACGTTCACGTTTTGAGGCTTTCGATCAGCGATCGTCACCTCGCAACCGCTACACCTACACAATGCTCTCACGTAGTCAACCTCACCACGAAAGTTTTATCCCTGCAAGCAATCGAAGAAACTCACAAGAACAAGGAAGAACACAATCTCATCTTCCGATAGGTTCGATTTGGCGACGTGAAGATGTTCACGTTTTGAGGCTTCCAATCAGTGATCATCACCTTGCAACCGCTACACCCACACGTCTAGTTGTTATCAACCACGCTCTCACGTAGTCGACCTCACCACGAAGGTTTTACCCCTGCAAGCAACCGAAGAAATTCACGAGAACAAGAAAGAACGTAATCTGAATTGCAGATGAATGTTTAGCACACGAAGTTGGGGTTCTACAAACCGATCTAGACGGCGAAACTGCAATGGCAGAATAATCTAAGCAAAACCCACCTCTAAACGGCAGCGGCTACTGAATATATATGAGTTAGGACGTCCTAGGGTTAGGATTTTCCCTGTGAGGGGCGCACTCCTCATGGGTTTAGCCCACGACACAAATACAAGGCCCAAGGTCCAAAACAGACTCGGACTGGAAGAGGTACATGTCTTGTTTTGATGATTCCGGACAGCTCAGGAGGAATTTTGACGTGGCACCAAAACCATCTGAAAGTAGACTCCATAAGCTTTCCAACAAATACTTATGGGCCCTGAAAGTCCTTCTGGATCAGCGGCTAGGTCCGTTTGAAGTTGATGCTGTCAGGAGGTCAGAATCCGAATCCAAAACGTGCAGAACTTCACCTCTTGTCTTCTATGGACCAAAAGTGACATGGTGATGTAGGAGTAGACTTGGGTAAGGTCTTGGTTTGGTCCTCAATCAACTTCTTTGATCATCCATGCATTCCTTATACTCGGTCTCTTTCCCTTCATCCAAGCAAGTATCTCTGCAAACGAGAACACACAAAACTCATGGTGCAGTAACGGCTGTTCAAATATATAACACATAAATCTTACGTAGAAAGCATACACCTTTGGTTGATAAATATATAAGGTAGCTATGGTCATATCCGAGCTAGTGATGTCCTCATCATCCTCCCCTTCTTAATTGGAAACCGTCTGCGGTTTCACCTTGTCATTAAGCCTGATGAACATATCTTTATCTTTCACAACATAGGATGAGATAGTGTTGTGCATATGGTTGGATTCTGAAATTTTTAAACACGGAGAACACTTTGTAGTGTCGTGCAGCTCACAACACTCCCCTTCTTGCAAACCAACCTGTAACTCATTTAAACAATTAGAGGAACTAGATAGAGAATTATTTATACTCATGTGGTTTCCTAGACAAGACATGCCATTATAAAAAGGAGATATATTAAAATTCGAACAAATGTATACTCTATGTACATTATATTCTCCTTTATTATCATAATTGCCAATAACATGAAAAATCACATGAGAAGGACATGGCAAATCAGATCTAGCAAATAATTTCTTCTCTAAACAATTGAGTGGATAAAGATCATCAAATTGAATATAGCCCCAAGTATTTAAAGAAGATAACAATCTAAGCTCTTCATTCTCGCTAGCAATATGAACATGTCTAAAATCAGCACATGGTGGTTCAACAACATTACTAACATATTCATTCACTAGTTGTGGCATGGATATAAGTGAAGCATTGTATAACTCTTCTTTATCACAAGAAATAGGAACCAAATCATCGTGTGACAAAGGTAATTTAACACACGATTCCACTGGTGATTGCTCTAAACTAACATGATTAGTGGACATATATAGCACATCAGAATTGTCCATACCTTGAGTGAATGTAGCACCATTTCTGTTACCTTTATTCTCATTTTCAAAAACTGTAGGTGCACTCTTAATTAAAACATCTTGAAACATGCATGGAACAACAAGTGGATCTTCTTTCTCTATGTCTCTCTTCTTTTCCTCATTACCTTAGCTCTTCTCAGATACTTGCAAGATATCAGTGCCCAATGCAATATGTTCGTTTTGCAATAACTCAGGTTTAGGTGAAGGCATCAAAATATTAGTATTATTATATTTATTTCTCAAAACCTCATGGTTTTTAATCTTTTTCCTCTCAAGATCATCTTTCAAAATTTCAGTAGGGGACATAGGTAGCAACTTAAATTTCTTGCCATTATGTGTGAAAGTGTACGTGTTGGTTCTACCACGATGTAGAACATCTGTATCATATTCCCAAGGTCTACCCAAAAGTAGAGAACATGCTTGCATTGGAACAACATCGAATATAACACTATCATGATAATTGCCTACTGAAAACTCTACTTTCACAATTTTACTTACCTTTAACTTACTGTAAGAATTGAACCACTGGATGTAATAAGGCCGAGGATGCGGTTGCGTCGACAATCCAAGCTTCTTGACCATATTTGAACTTGCCAAGTTGCTACAGCTCTTGCTATCAATGATAATACAGCATGTTCGATTTATAACCAAAAACCTTGATTGGAATAAATTGTGGCATTGATTTTGCTCTGCTTTCTGCATTTGAGAACTTAGCACTCGTTGTACCAAAGTACTCTCATTATCTTGCAAAAGGTTAGTTACCAAAGAAGGGACAACAAGGGGTTGCTTCTCTAAATGATACACTTTATTTTTGTAAGCAAAATTCTGAGATGGAGAAACAAATTTCTCTTGCATAAGCATTTTCATATCATTCCAAGTTTGAGACAATTTATCATGTGAAGACGTTATTAAATTTTGCCACCATATTAAAGCATGAGAAGTCAAGATACTAGCAGCATTCTTAATCTTTCGTTTATCACACATTTGACGATGAGAAAAAATTTTATCAATCGCAACTTTCCAACTCATGTATACTTCAGCACCAAATCCATTATACGAAGGGGGAGATGACACAGTCTTACCTTCACTTGTCGAAGATGATGTGGCAGCTATGGTAGGGCTCTCATCCAAATTTTTCGTCTTCTTTTCGTCCTTGGTGTGAACTGTCATAGTTAGTGGAAGACAAGAAGAAACAGTAGCTGACTGCTGATGTCATCTCAATTGTGCATATTTACTAAGGAGACCTTTCGTGCTCTCAGCTATTGCCTGAAGGTCTTGTTGTATAGAGTCCATGCTATGTCATCACAATCCTACCACTGTTAGTAGAAAACAGAAAATGTCATGCCCTAAAAATCGCTTTAATTAAAAATTATTTTTGGGGTAAATCGAAATACAAAAATACACTGGAAAATTTTGTCTGTAAAAGTGCTTGAATAAAATTTTGAAATTTCCAATATTAAAAATCCCAAGTTGAAAATTTTAAATAAATACTTGGATACTTTTATATTACTGGGGTTTTTGGTCGGAATATTTTAAGCGTTTAAGTATTTATAATAATAAACTCTGTCTGTTTCGTGGTGACATTTATTTCTGGTAAATTTCCCACGATTTAATAAACCATCTGAAATTTTTTTGGAAGTTTCGGAGCTCCAGAATTAATTTTAATGGGACAAAGATTATTTCTATAATTAGATAAATCTATAATAAAATCCCTGACTTTTCCCTTGTTCGGGTCATTTCAATTCAGTTCTTTCAAATCTCCCCGTTCATCATGAACTTTGACTCCCTTTTCTTCTACGGTTTCGTGTCGCTCCCGAAACCCTAAAACTTCCTCGATGTTCCGATTCTCAAAATACACCGATATTTCAAGTGATCGAATATTTCCTAAACTATTCCCTCCACCTTTCTCGACTCCCAAAATATTCCCTATATTTTGGACATTCATTTATTCCGTTTCCCAAACTCCGTGAAACATATTCCTTGAATATCCTAATTTCTCGGTCGACGCAAAATATCCTCCTTTTTCCCTAAGTCCTGATTCCGGAATATTCGTGTTAACTCCTTCCAGTATTCCCGAAATTCTCAAAATATTCTTATACTTGGTGAATTTCAAAAATTCTAGCGAATTTCCTTCGTTCCAAAGAAATATTTCTATTTCCAAAAGTGTTTCGACGCTTTCTTTTTTTCCATATATATATGCCGGCGTTCGCGACCCACCAAAATTTCAAACAAATTCCCAATTTCCGATATTCCTGATACCTCTCGAAACTCTAAAATTTAAATTCCAAATTTGGAATTTCCGGAAATCCCCAAAAATTCCCATCTTTTCTCCTTCTTTTCTCTCTTCTTTATTTTTCTTCCAATCTTCCTTCTCCTTTTATTTTTCTCTCTTTCTCTCTGTTTCCTCCCTCCTATTCATCTCCTCCGTTTCTCTCTCTCTGCTCTGGCCGCCCCAAGCCGAGCCGCCTGCACCGCTGTCGTCGCCCTAGGCTGCGCCCCTCGGCTGTGCTCCTCTCCGGGCCGGCCCATGCCGCCCCGCCCCTCGGCCTCGCTCGCTCGGCCTGCGCCAGCCCACGCCGCCTCGGTCTCCGCTGCTCTGCAACCACCGTGCACCGCCCCAGACCCGGTCTCCTCCACCTCCCATCTCCTTCTCCCCACGACGCCGCCATTCTCGCGCCCACTCCCCCTCCAAAACCGCCTCCTCAGCCACGATTTCGCCTCCCCGTGCCCTCAAATAACTCTCCCGAGCTCCCCTCTCTCGTTTTCCCTCGCTCGCCCGAAGCCGCCGCCGTCTGGCTCCGCCGACGCCGCGCCGCCCCGCGTCATCCCGCCGCCGCCCTCCTGCTCCACACGCTCGAAGCCGCCGCCGCCCCATCCAGCGCTGCCCAGAGCCGCGCCGGGTCGCCGCGACCTCACCACCGCCTCCGCCGTGTCGAGCAGCGCCTCGGCGTACCCCTCCTCGATGCCAACTGCCGCCGGAGCACTGCCGTCGTCTTCAACCCGAGGAGCTTGCCGTCCCCTCCTCCCCGCCGAGCTCCCTATCGCCGCCGTTCAGTTCCGGTGCGTCGCCGCCCCTCGCCGACCACGGCGGGTCTCCGTGCTGCAGCCGTCGCCGTCGTCGCGCCTTGGACCGCCATTGCCGTCGCCTGCTCCTCAAGCCGCCGTCGGCGTCGTCATCTTCGCCAGCCGCTGGTGAGCACCACGCCGCCCTGCCTGTCCTCCCTTTTGTTGGTCGTCGCTGTTGTCGTATGTCCTCGGCGCCTCCGTCCCTCTCCCCTTTGCTCAGCGCCGGCGTTGTCGCCGTCATCCACATCCAGCGCCGCTGCCCTCTGCTACAGCACGCCACCGCGCCCCTGCTCCAGAAGCCGTGCCGCCGCCTCTCTTCCCGCCCGTGCTGGTCGTCGTCATCCCCGCCTACCGCCCGTCACCGGTGAGCATCCACTCCGTCGTCCCCGACGCCTCCATCCTCTCTTTCTCCTTCGGCGCCTTTGTCTTTTCCCCTTTTGTGCTCGACGTCCTCGTAGTCGTAGGCCTCGCCGTTGCCATCTACACCGGCGCCCCGTTCCCTCCTCAGCCTCGACACCGCCGTGCCAAGGAGCGCCGTTGTCGTCTCCTAGCCGCGTCACCCGTGCTGGTCGCCGTCCTGCCTGCCGGACGCCGCCGTGCCGCCGGCCCTATGCTCCCCTCGGCGTCGCCCGTCCTCCGTCCCCGCGGCCAAGCCGCCATCGTCCTCATCGCTTCGTCACCAGTCGTCGCTCTGCCCATCGCCCTCGGTGGCCGTCGCCCTGTCCTCCTCGGCCGAGCCCCATGGCAGGAGCTCTTTCTCTCCCCTGCGCCTCTGCTAGGTGGGTCCCGGTCGATATCCCCATCCGGCGACATAGACGCGTGGGCCTGGTGCTTTTCCTCTACTCTGTATGACGAGTGGGCCCTCTACGCAGTGCATCGAGGAGCTCTCTGATCCATCTGATTCAACCTAAGCCGTTGGGTTAACATCGATTCCCCGAAGGATTTCTCCAAGATTTATCCTACTAGTTGGATCGTCTCGATTCAATCTGTTTGAGTTACTATATCCACATAAAATGCCAAACCAACCTCGACCGTAGGATCCTCTTCATTCAGTTACTCTGCCACCTCAGCCCTAGTAGCCCGTGTCACCATGTCATCCCTCGTCTTTCATCTCAGCATTTTATCCCTGTGTGCATCCATCTCATCGGTTCATCAGCCACCATATCCCTTTGGTCCATAGATCTAATCCATCCAGGTCGAATCCCAGTCGTTGATTCTTATTAATCCGTCAGTGCCCTATCAGCCTTAGCCCAATCCACCACTCCAGCTGTTCCCCGAAACTGTGAGTCAGGACAGTGCCACTCTTTCTTAAGTGCCAAAAATAAATCTTCTAATTTAATTTCGAGAGAATATTCTCGAGAATATTCTTTTCCAATTCCTTTTGGATCTATTCTGAATTCGATATTTCAAAAGCCGTATCTTTTCCGTTTGAACCCCGAATTGACCCGTTCTTCCTAATTTCATCTAAAATTTATAATCTACTTGTTTATGTATTTTTTATGTACTGTTTATTTGGATTTTCTTAGGATTTTTATCGTTTTGCGTGTAGTCTACCGGAATCGCCGATTCGGAAGATCGCAAAGTCTACGGAAGAGTTCGGAAGAGCAATCGAAGACGTTTGTCGCAAGGCAAGTCACACATTCATCCTTGAGCATGTTGAACCTACTTTGTGAAATATTTTAGGATTTATAAATAAATTGCATGTTTTGCCAATTACATGGAATATGGGATAACCTATCCACTTACTCGAAACCTTGTTTATTTGTTATCCATTCATTTATAGCTTTGGGTGATAAATTGACTAGCTTAGGTCTCATTGGATGACTTGGCTAGAGATAGGACCTGCTTAGCCATGCTTAGCAATATAGCTCACTTGGGAACTAAATAATATCTTTTTATATGACTCGACTCAATGTCGGAAAAATGGAACTTTGGATAGACTGATGTTAAATTACTAAAATTGGACCTAAATGGTGGGCTATAGGTGTTTGGTTTTGCTCGTCACACCCATGGCAATTAAGGACCTGTTCGCAGGAACCACTTGGGCAACTACCCATACTTTCCACAAGCCAGCGTGGGCAACGGCTGGGCTTGAAGTGTTTTTCCTCCCTCTCCTAGGCACCGAAGAAGAGGGTGAGCGGGATGGAGTTGGGTCGGCCCGGGGTAGGGTTGATCGGCTGTCGGATTCACCGTGGCACAAGGGGGGTAGCCTAGCCAATATGGCGTGCCCTATCGGCAGGTGCAACCTTAGCGTGGTGTGGATGGTTAGGGAGAGGTTTCGTGAACGGTCCTGTCACAGCCTCTTGCGGGGTGTCGTGGTGACACATCGACGCACGGAAACGTGTGTGAGGCTGTGTCTTGTGGGTAAAGTTCTACACCTCTAATCGGAGTAAATCTATTCGAATAGCCACACCCGCGGTCATAAGCACATTGGCCAAGACTCACCGTGATTAGTCTCACCTGTAGATAATTAATCTGGCTCTATAAAACTGGTGTTGTGGAAGGTGTTGAGTCCGGTCGACGTGGTTGAGTTGACCAGGGGTGGCTGGTTAGCGTGGTTTAACGCTAATCGGTGGAGACTGGTGAGCGTGGTGTAACGCTCATCAGTGACGCCTGGTGGACGTGGTATAACGTTCATCAGCGCGGCCTGGTCAACGTGGTGTAGCGTTGATTAGGAAAAATTGGTCAGCGTGGTGTAACGTTGTCTGGTGGAGACTGGTTAACGTGGTGTAGCGTTAATCAGTGAAGTCCGGTTATCGTGGTGTAACGGTAACCGGAGGAGTCTGGTGAACGTGGTGTAGCGTTCATCAGTGGAGACTGGTTGACGTGGTGTAACGTCAATCAGTTGGGAATGGTTGGGCCTGGTTAACGTGGTGTAACGTTAATCAGTGGGGAATTAACATTGTTAAATTAATCAACTTTTTACTGTTTGCGAACTACCACCTTTTTTCAACTGCTTTTACATAAATGAGCCACCAACCTTCCTTTGAAAATCCCGTGCACAAATGCATCAATGGTGTGGCTTACTGAGTATGGTGGGTGGTACTTAGCCTTGCTATATTTTCCCTCTTTTTAGAAGTGAAGACCTTGGCTTATACCCCAGTTAAGCTTGCCTATGGTGTGGAGCTGAAGACACGCTAGTTTTGCCTTTCCGCTACTGTTTTCTTTCGTGTGAGGACTAAGTGCCTCTTCTGTAAGTATTTACGCTTTATTTACGTTTGGATCTGTTTATTGATTTGTCATTTTGTGTACCCTGGCTTGATTCCTGGACAGGGATTTTTATACACAAAATAGTCTGGAAATTGGCTACATTTCTGGGCGTGACAGAAAACAACATAAAAGCTTTATCCCTATCAACTACTAGGTAGTGGACAGTGGAATCACACTCTCAAGCAACCAAAAGCGTCTTACCGAACTCTTATGATATTCTTACCGATTGAAGCAGGTGGTACGACCGGAGAGGTGGGACGTTGACAGCGGTGAGTGTTGCGATTACTCGGATCAAATTTATACTGATAAGAAGTTTGTGGACCTCGGGAGGCTCAAAACTATGGTACCAAGGATTAGCAAAAATTAATAACAGAATAGCAAAACTGAATAAGTGTTCCAAATACTTATAGCAGTCGCTGGCCGAGACACGTTCCTAGAACCAGCCTAATAAGCGAGAGTAAGAAACAAAGGACTTAGGACAACTCTCTCTCATCAAGTCTCTTGAAAATCTTGAAAGATCAGCTCAGTAAGACTACTCACTGAAAACAGCTCTCTATCCTTTTCTTTTTCTTTTTTTCTCTCTTTTTTTCTTTTTTTCTCTTCTAGGAGTACACCTAGTACACAAGAAGCAACCACAAAAATTGGTAACTTGATATAATGCATGGAGTGACCCTGGAAAAACACGCAGAGGCGCTCTGAAAAGTGTGCAGGAACTTCAGAGCTTGAAAACTCAGTCTTGCAGGTCAAATTTCACAATTTTAGATAGGCTGAACCTGACATAGTGGGGGAGGAGTGGATGTAAAATTTTCTGTAGATGTCCGCAGATATAAAGTTTGCCCAAATCCGAGTCCGTATGCAAAAGTTATGGCTGTTTTAAGATAGGTAGTGCGAACTAGGGTTTCGTAGCTCAACCCTGTTGCTCTGGCTAGAGTATAAGTGCCAATAGGTCAAGTGGGCTGACAAGAAGGCTAGCGGTGTAGGGCGATTGACACAAGGTGGCTTGCAACCTATCTAAAAAGGCTTACGAAAGCAGGTTAAAAGCTCAAGACGGCTTGCAATTCGAAACCGAGTAGAACTCCGTTTCTCAAGGCAAACTCTTGCGCAATGAAAAAGCTAGAACTAGAACCACGAACACAACTCTAAACCAGTGACCATTAACTTGACCTAGGACACAGACTCAACAAAGCAAAACTGAAATAAATTTTGCAAAGGCACAAAGAGGTTTGGACAGGGGATAAACCTAATACTACGAAGAACACGGTGGTAATAAATTTTTGGGTTTTCTAGACTCTAGGTAAAAGAAACAAAAATGGATAGATGGGAACAGATAATACCTATTGGGCAACCTGTGCTCTGATACCACTTGATGCGCCTGGGTCCCCGATCTTCCGATAGGTTCGATTTGGCGACGTGAAGACGTTCACGTTTTGAGGCTTCCGATCAGCGATCGTCACCTCGCAACCACTACACCCACATGTCTAGTTGTTATCAACCATGCTCTCACGTAGTTGACCTCACCACGAAGGTTTTATCCCTGCAAGCAATCGAAGAAACTCACAAGAACAAGAAAGAACGCAATCTGAATTGCAGATGAATGTTTAGCACACGAAGTTGGGGTTCTACAAACCGATCTAGACGGCGAAACTGCAATGGCAGAATAATCTAAGCAAAATCCACCTCTAAACAGCGGCGGCTACTGAATATATATGAGTTAGGACGTCCTAGGTTAGGATTTTCTCTGTGAGGGGCACACTCCTCATGGGTTTAGCCCACGACATAAAAACAAGGCCCAAGGTCCAAAACAGACTTGGACTGGAAGAAGTACGTATCTTATTTCGATGATTCCGAACAGTTCAGGAGAAATTTTGACATGGGACCAAAACCATCTGAAAGTAGACTCCATAAACTTTCCAACAAGTACTTATGGGCCCCGAAAGTCCTTCTGGATCAGTGGATAGGTCTGTTTGAAGTTGATGCTGTCAGGAGGTCCGAATCCAAAACGTGCAGAACTTCATCTCTTACCTTCTATGGACCAAAAGTGATGTGGTGATATAGGAGTAGACTTGGGTAAGGTCTTGGTTTGGTCCCCAATCAACTTCTTTGATCATCTATGCGTTCCTTGCGCTCGGTCTCTTTTTCTTCACCCAAGCAAGTATCTCTGCAAACGAGAACACACAAAACTCATGGTGCAGTAACGGCTGTTCAAATATATAACACATAAATCTTACGTAGAAAGCATGCATCTTTGGTTGATGAATACATAAGGTAGCTATGGTCATATCCGAGCTAGTGATGTCCTCATCATTATAGTGATTGGTGTGGATGGAGACATGTAATGCCATCCCGCACGTATAATGAGGAACCATTTGTGAAAACCAAAAACAAGGAAAAACTTATTTCGACCGGGGCGATAGGAAAGAAATTGGGTGGTTCTGGGAACGGCAAGTGCCGACCCTGGTCAATTAAGGACTGAGTCAAGAAGCTATGTGGGAAACGAACAGAGTACGACCGCATCTCTCGTATGGGTATAGACCTGGAGGATTAGGTAACCCAAGTAGGGCGGCACCCCAGTCGTGGTTGGTTCTGCACATGAAGAGTATGATGTTGCGAAGTGTTGATATATGTATTATGATGATAAATGTCGACGAACTTAAAATGCACCCTAAGTATATATATAGTGTACCTCCTAGATCTCTCAGGTTTCAGAACTCCTCTCACCACTAGCTCGAGGCGTTGGGTGCTAAGGGTGCATGAGGGTTCATAGTCCTTGGAGCGGGTGCCGCAATGCAAGGGAAGCCAAAAGACCAAGCCGTAACAGGTCTCAAGTGTTGGGCAAAGTCACAGCTTGCGGGTAAAGCATACATCCACTGTAGTGTAAGTAAATCAACCTATTCGAATAGCCGTGCTTGCGGTTAATTGAGCACAGGGACTTGTACTACTCTTGACTAGACTCATAATTTTCTAAAATTGATTAATGGGTGGTTGGGATTATGGGATGGTGATGATTTGGATGGCTATGGCTATTGTTCCTTGGGAGGCAATGGGACAATGAGTCGTAGAAACTGTATGATCAACGGTGGCAAGTCATTTCCGAGGCGGTCTCGGGATTGGCGAATAAAACCTTCGTTGAGCAAACATTACAATATTAAAACTATTTTTAAGTGTACCCTGCTAGGTCATAGGTATTTATGAAATGGATCTCAAAATTGGCTTTACGCAAAATAACCTCATCCCCTCTTTGATTACCCTATGCATAAGAAGCATATTTGTGTGGTGGCTTGCTGAGTACCTATGTACTCATGGTTGCTCAATTACTATTTTTAGCAGAAGAACATGCTAGAAAAGAAGACCTTGCTAGTATGTTCTACATATTTAGCAGGATGGACGGAGTGCTAGTTGGCTAGGTCGTGGCCCCAGTCAACTGCCTATGGGCATGACGATTGGACCCTACCTGTGGGTGCCATGGGCCCCGGGTACCTCATGACAAGCATATGGGCCACTCGGATAGAGGATGAACCTAGTCTTGTAATTAGAGATATGGTAACCCTCGGCAGACCTTGCCTTGTACAATAAGGAATATACAGTCCTAGCCGGATACATTATTTCTCTAAGGGGAGATCTCCTAGTTGTAATCCGACGGGGACTCCTACCTTGTAACCCTGTCCCCCAGTATATAAGGGGAGGCAGGGCGCCCCCTGAGGACAGGTTGAGTTGGTTCACCAGAATCACCACCGCAAATCCTCAAAGGAATACACCCCAAACTGGACGTAGGGTATTACCTCACATTGAGGGTTTGAACCGGTATAAAATCTCTCTATGTTCCTTTGCAATCCATCGAGTTTCCATCCGCCGGATAGCCCTATAATTATATTGCCGGTGTAAAACATCGACACTACCACTACTTGTTTTCTATTTGCTGTTACTCTGATAAGGTGTGACCATTTAGGCCTTAATAAAGGTATAAACTCCTCAAGTCTCATTTCAATTCATACTATGTTATGAGCTAGCTAGGTTTTGCATGTACCAACTACTGATCTAGGGATTGGTACAGGGAAAGACAATAAGTTTCCGGTTTTCAAAACCAGAGGCCGACAGAGCTGGTATCAGAGGATAGGTTGACTGTAGGTCAAGACCTTAGTTAGACTAGTCGTTAGACTAAGGACGCATATTTTCGGAAAAACCTATGTTGAACATAAAAATGATGTGCAAAACCTTCAAAAACTGATTTATCTCATCTTTTTTAAAAACCCTCTCGGGTCTAATTCTCATCTTCTTACCTCAATCCATTGTGCTCTCAACCCCTCCTTGATAATCCATCCTCATCTACTTCATTTGAATTGAAAAATGAATGTTTCTACGACCTCTCACCCCTTTCAAAAAAAATTAATATTAGAAGATTAAGGGAATGTTGTAGATCGAAATGTTAAGGTCGCTCTAGGACTATAATTATGTGTTAATCAGAACCCCTCTTGTTTTATGATTAGACGTATTGCATCATGCCAAATTATTTTTAATAAAACATCAGATCACCAACTATGTAGGATTAGGTGCCTATCCCCTTGGTAGGATACCCTCTCCTAACATGGACCTAGTTGGAAAACATAGATGAAACCATCATCAACTCAGGAATGTAAACTAGACAATAGGTCAATGAAAGCAAATGAGCTTGATATCTTGCAATCAGACCTGGAGTCAAGCATGAACCACAGCCATTGAAGAAGGATACACAAAGGAACCTCGGAGCAAATGACCCTTTTCAGTATCCAAACCTAGGTTGGGAACCAAGTAGACAATGAAGCAGGACATTCCAAACCCTAGAAATCTATGGGAACCAATAAAGGAAGCCACCTACCCAATTAGGTGTGAGGTATTAAGTTGCCACCTAACTCCCAATCCTAAGGAAGAGTATTTAAACGCTATATTTTAAGGGGGGTAGCAGCTGATTAACACTTAGAAAGGCTAAAGTTGAACCACACCGAATGGACGGGTAATAGGAAAAAGGGAACCCCTAGCCAATAGAAACCATATAGAAGGATACCCAACCTTGGGACCCTTGACTAAATCGGCAGACTACCTTGTTGCCCTAGAAATTGTCGTAGCTTCTCTGACCCTAGTCATTGAAAAGCAACCGAACACTTGGACTCTAAGGATAGTTGAGGGCAAAGCTAAAGGAAATTAGCAATATGCCTCTAGCCCCTTGCCATAATCACCACAAATACCAACACCAGACTAGGATATACCATGGTGATAGTACTATGGAGGAACACGGAAGTGACCATGTAGAAGGTGATATTGAACCTATGAGGGCCGTGGGCCTCGGGTACCTCAAGGAAGGCAATACGGCCACTCGGATAGAAGGTAGGCTAGCCCATGTAATTAGGGATATAGTAAAACTCGGCTTTATGTAATCTTGCTTGACAAGGAAAAGGGATATAGTACTAACCGGTTACTCTATGTTCTTAGAAGAAAATCCCTTGGTCGAGTTTGACTAGGATTCCTACCTTGTAACCTTGCCTCCTTGGTATATAAGGAGAGGCAAGGAGCCCCCGAGCATAACCAATCTCACCAGAGAATACAGTGAAAGCAATACACCACAACTGGAAGTAGGGTATTACCTCACCCTGAGGGCCTAAACCAGTATAAATTATCTTGTCTTTCGAAGTCCATCGAGTTTCAGTCTGACGAGTAGCCCTATAATCAATATTGCTGAGACAAAATATCGACAGTTGGCACGCCAGGTAGGGGATTTGTCAAGATCATCATCATCAAGCCCGATGGATCCAACCACAGGAGTCGACGGCATCAGCTTCACCCTCGGACAAGCAATCAGCTTCGGGAGCCTCGACTTCATCGCCGACAATCTCGGCAATCTGATCTTGTCCGACTCGGTTTCAACTCGATCGGTCAGGGACCAAGCCGACCCAGCGCCAGTTGGCTTACTCAACACCACAACGGTTTTCAACAACCTATTCCGGTGATATCCAAGATCTATGAGCCCTGGGACAACTCTCTTTCCTAGTGTTCGACTCAAATCCGGCTTCGAGCTGGTCTAGATCGGATCTAGGGAAGATGAGATCATCAATTTCCCACTCAGACCCGACAACGCCGCATCAATCTTCAACTCAAATCTGATGTGACAAGACCAATCTCTAGAATTCAACTTAGATACAGCCTAGAGCTGCTCAGGATTGGGTCCAGGGAAGTTGGGGTTATTATCACATTGTTAAACTACTCCGAATCAGACTCCCAGTCGGATAGCAGCTCTAGAAGCTTTTCTCCACCACGAGAAGTCTTTATGACATCAAAGGGATCAACCCCGACTCAGGATGCACGCCGATTACGCGATCAACAAGAGGAGGAAGCTCATCGATTGCGGGAACAACAGAAGGAAGAAAATAGACGCCTACAGGCTAAGCACGACGCTCGCAACCACGATCTATGCAAGATCGACCGAGCAGAGATCCTTCAAACCAGGGTGGGTGACTATGACGTCTTTGTTACACCTCAGTAGAACGTCGTGGCCGCTGCTACGCTCCTAATACTCTGCAGCTAGGACCTGATCACCAAGCAATGCCAACTATTGCTAGAATCAAAGCTATAATAATGGCTGTAGCATGTCAACAACGTCAGTAATCTGGAGACACGTTTATCCCATCCAACAAGACAACTTCAACTGCTGCAACTTCATCTACCGCAGCGCGACGACGAGCGGTAGGCTCTGACCAATGCCACTCGGAGTCTAACCGCGCATCACAAGGTCATACAGATGACCGACGGTGGTATCAGCACGATGGGCGTCGGGATAACCGTGACGTCTGAGAATGACTATGACGAGATCTCCGCCACGACATCAACGCTCGATGCCGAGAACGTGAAGAGGATGAGCGACGCTGACTTGAAGACGAATATAAGCGTTTTGGCCTCCACCACAAGCGGTTTCACCGCCGTAGTCAGAGCCGGAGCCCTCATTCGGATGAAGGAGTTCCTGCGTTCTGGCGCGAGCTACAGCAAGTCAACTGGCATAGAGAAGTTTGACGACATGGCCTACCCGGAATCCTGGTTGATGGTGTATACCTTGGCGATCCAAGCAGCTGGAGGCGACCACAAAGCTATGGCGAATTATCTCCCTGTGGCTGTAGCTGACTCGGTACGAACGTGGTTAACGGGGCTTCCCAGAGGGTCTATTGGCTCCTAGGGGGAACTCCGCGAGCGCTTCGTGGCCAACTTCCAAGGAACATACCAAAGGCCAGCATCCGAGTACGACCTATACCAGTGCCACCAGAAGAAGAACGAGTCTCTCTGGGACTTCATCAAGCACTTTTCCGAGAAGAGGAACTCTATCCCCAAGATCAAGGATGAAGTGGTTATTGCTGCCTTCCGCAAGGGAGTTAGAGATACCCCGTTCATCACCAAGTTCACTTGGAAGCTGCCCAGCTCTGTCAAAGCCCTCTTTGGCATGGCCAACAAGTACGCTGACTTAGCCGACGCTGTCGCTGAGGCACTCGACGACAAGAAGGAGCCCAGATAGAAGGAACGACGGGACATGGATGACGCAGCCCCACCTAAAGGTGGGAACCGCAAGCGCAAGTCGGAAGACATCGTGGCCACTATCGACCGCACCCGACCACGACCCCCAAAGACGGACGACTACCAGAAGGTCATAAACGAGCCATGCCCTTTCCACCCAAAGGGAAAACATGCGGCCAAAAATTGTTTCATGCTCAAGAAGTTCATCACCGAGCAAATATCCACGTCTGGTGAGCCAAAAGACAAGGAAAAGGTAGACTCAGGCGTAGTCGGCGACTATCACGATCCCTAGGCTGAGCTCAATCATATATTCAGAGGGCTATCAACTTAGTCAAAGCACAAGCAGAAGCTAACTGCACAGAAGTAAATTCAGTATCCATTGACGCCCCCCAATACCTACGGTGGTCTGAAGTGGCAATCATGTTTGACTGCACGGATCACTCTGACCAAGTGGCACATCCAAGGCATTACCCACTCGTCCTAGATCAAGTAATCAGAAGCATCAAGCTGAAGAAGGTTCTCATTGATGGAGGAAGCACACTCAACATCCTTTTTGCCAAAATGCTCGACGAAATGAAGATACCTCAATCCGAGTTACGCTCGAGTACAATTCCCTTCCACGGGGTAATCCCCGGCCTATCTTTAACGCCACTTGATCAGATCACCCTGCCGGTCACCTTTGGCATGCGGAAAAATTTTCGCACAGAGAACATCTGTTTCGAGATCACCGATTTTGAAATAGCCTACCACACCATACTTAGGCTATCGGCACTGGCCAAATTCATGGCTATACCCCACTACACCTATATGATGCTCAAGATGCCTGCACCAACAGGAGTACTCTCCCTATGCAGCGACGTCAAGCATGCCTTCACCTGCAACAAGGAGAGCTGCGAGATGGCGTAGACACAAGAAGCTACAGTTGGACGGAGCAATATCAGACTGGCTGCCATAACATCAAGAGAAGACGGCGAATTCCTGGCAAAAAAAGGCAGCCAAGTCGGGAATTTCAACGAAGTCAAAAACAAAGAAGATCCCCCTTGACCCTTCCAACCCTGCCAAGACTACGCTTGTTGGGACTGGACTTGACCCCAAATAAGACGAGCTCGTCACCTTCCTCCAGGCAAATAGGGTCATATTTTCTTGGAAGCCTTCCAACATGCCTGGTGTACCAAGGGAAGTGAACGAGCATTCCCTCAACGTAAAGCCAGACACAAAACCAGTCAAACAACAACTACGGCGCTTTGCACAAGACCGCAAAGATGCTATTCACGAGGAAATAACCAAACTCCTTGCAACCGGGTTCATCAAGGAGGTCTGTCACTCGGATTAGCTAGCAAACCCAGTCTTGGTCCGGAAGAAGAACAACAAATGACGCATGTGCATCGATTACACCGACTTAAACAAAGCGTGTCCCAAAGATCCATTTGGTCTACCAAGCATAGATCATGTGGTCAATTCATCTGTGGGATGCAAACTACTCAGCTTTCTTGACTGCTACTTGGGATATCATCAGATATGCCTCAAGGAGGAGGATTGCCTAAAGACTTCTTTTATCACTGTCGATGTTTTACACCGGCAATGTGATTATAGGTCTACTCGTTGGATCGAAACTTGGTGGACTGCAAAGGAACACGGGGAGGTTTATACTGGTTCAGGCCCTCAATGTGAGGTAATACCGTACGTCCAGTTGTGATGTATTCCTTTGAGGATGTGTGTTTGCTTCTATGAGCTCGTGCCCTCAGGGAGCACCCTGCCTCCCCTTATATACTGGGGGACAGGGGTACAAGATAGGAGTCCCAGCCAGATTACGGCCAAGGGATCTCCTCTAAGAGATATAACCCACCCGACTAGGACTGTATATTCCTTATCGTATAAGGCAAAGTCTGCTGGCTTCTACCATATCTCTAATTACAAGGCTAGACCCATCCTCTATCCGAGTGGCCCATATGCTTGTCATGAGGTACCTGTTTGCACCAAAAACCACCGGGTGTGCCAAGAAGCTTGTTGATGATCTGGTTTGATGCGATTGAACATACGAAGGCCTGGGAGATCTGCTTAGCTCCAGTGCAGGTCCTAAAATCTTGAGGTTCGCAGGCGTGCCAGTCAATTTGACCCAATAATTGACAAGGAGAAAATATTAATTCAGTGAATCAATCGGCCGACATACTGATGTAGACTGCCCGACTTGCCCGGGCCCTCGCCTGTGTCCGCGCCCGGGTCTTCGCCTGTTGCCCACGCTCGGGTTCTCGTCTGTTGCCTGAGCCCGGGACCTCGTGCCCGCGTCCGGCTACCAGCAGCGATCGGCCGATAAGCCGATAAAGTCTTCCTTCAGCCGATGGCGCCAACAGTGCTCGCACATCGGCTACGCCTGTACCCGGGCCCTTGTCCTCGGCGTGCTCGTGCTCGGGTCAGCAGCAATTGCACATCGGCTATCGGCCGATACGGACTGATGTAGGCCCCTTGTAGCCGATGGCCGATGGCACCTGTGTATCGGCTAGGAAACCGATAACGCTATAAGCAAATAGATAAGCTGTCAGTATAACATGTGCATCGGCTAGAAGCCGATGATAAAATAGATAGGCAGAATAGTAAACTAGCCGACTGCCAAGGAAACACATGTGCATCGGCTAGAAAACCGATGATAATATAGATGACCAAAATAGTAAAGATAATACAGTCGGCTTTATAAAAAGATAACCTATCGGCTAAGCACTCCGATAGAACGTCGCATATACACCGATCGGCTCGTCAAGGATAAATCTATTATTATCAATCTAGTAGTTCAGACCTAACTGATGCAGCACAGATTAATAATAATAAAGGAACCTCAACAAGCCGATAGACCTAATGCAACTGTGATGTAATAAGATAACTTATCGGCTATACATTCCGATAAGACACTTGCGCAAAAACCATCAACCTAGCAGGAACGATTTATCGCTGGCAGCTCAGTAGGTCGGACCCAACCGATGCAGCACGAACTGATGATAAATCGCCCCTAGTAAGCTGATAAGATCTACGCACGCGTGATGTGGTATACCTGATCGGCCTAAGAGGTCGGACCGAACCGATGCAGTCGTAGACAGGGCAGATACACCTGGGTAAGGGGTGACGAGTCTTACCCTCTCGCAGGAGTTCAGACCTAACCGATGCAGCCCCGCTCGAGAAGCAAGAACCCGTCGAAAGGGTGGCGATGCGCCGAATTTGATTGATCTGTGTGGATAATTTACAAGGTGCCCGAGCGTACGTATTTATACCCCGAGTTACATGAGTCCTTATAGGACACTGAACAGGACTTTCCTAACTAGAAAAGGAAAACTAACAGACCTGATCGGACAAGAGATCAGGTTTCCTAAAAGTTAAAACTATCTAATAGATAAGATAAATAACTGCCATAACGTGGTCTTCACGATTCCTTCTCAAATCCGGTTTCTTCTGGATTAATTTCCTCCGGTTGATGTAGCTTCTATCTTTACCGAATCTGATATGAGCCGTGCCAAATTTTGGCGTTAATAGTACCCGGGGCCCATGGCCTCCACAATCACGTTATTTGGTGCATATTGGTATGTCACTATGCCGTTCGGGTTGAAAAACACTGGCGCAACGTATCAACGTGCCATCTAGCGGTGTCTTCACACTCAACTTGGGCGCAACATGGAGACATATGTCGATGACATGGTGATCAAGACCAATTTCAAAGGTGACCTCATCGCTGACTTAGAAGAGACGTACTTTAGTTTTTCACCGGTGGGTGACGTCAGTACGACGCCGGCCCCGGCGCCGCCGATTCTTAGAGAACCGTCAAAATACATTGTCCAGTACTCTAGCTTCGCTATTGATGTAAGCACCTGAACTTCTGTCCACTCGACCACGAAGTCGGCTAGAGCTTGTGATTTGATTGTTGTCTGTGGCTGAAAGGTGATGTCGAATGCCATCAGCTCAAGCGCCCATTTAGAGATTGGGCCGATGGCCTCGCGGTTATGTAAGACATCCCCGAGTGGATACGATGTGACCACCGGACTTGATGCGATTGAAAATAGTGCACCAACTTCCGGAAAGTGATGAGTAGGCCATAGAGCAGCTTTTGGACCTGCGGGTATCTTATTTTGGAGTCGGCAAGGACCTCGCTGACAAAGTAGACTGGCCATTGGATTTTTTGTTTATGACCCGGTTCGGATCACTCGACCACTAGCACCGTGCTGACTACCTGGGTGATTGCCACCAAATACAACATTAATGGTTCTTGCGGCATAGGCGATGCCAACACTAGTGGTGATGTGAGAAATTTCTTGAAGTCTTCGAAGGCTTGTTGGGCTTCGGGAGTCCATTGGAAATTGTCTGCTTTCTTCAATAGCTTGAAAAAGGGCATGCCCTGTTTGCCTAGTCGGGAGATAAACCGGCTGAGTGCCACCATGCAGCCTGTCAGCTTTTGGACGTCCTTCCGGCTAGTCTAGGGTGCCATATTCATGATTGCATTGACTTTCTCCGGGTTAGCCTCGATGCCCCGATGCGATACGATGAGGCCGAGTAGCTTGCCGGATGGCATATCGAAGGCGCACTTTTCCGGGTCCAACTTCATCTTGAATCTTCGAAGATTTTGGAAGGTTTCCTCCAAGTCGGCGATGAGGTCTTCTTTGGACTTGGTCTTGATCACCACGTTATCGATGTAGGCCTCCACGTTGCGTCCGATCTGAGTGTGTAGACACCGCTGAATTGCTCGTTAATACGTTGCTCCAGCGTTTTTCAAACCGAACGGCATGGTGATGTAGCAGTATGCGTCAAACAGCATGATGAAAGACATCTTTAGGCAGTCCTCCTCCTTCAGGCTGATTTGGTGGTATCCCGAGTAATAGTCAAAAAAGCTGAGAAGTTCGCACCCCACGGTTGAATCCACCACCTGATCTATTCTCGGTAGACCAAATGGATCCTTGGGGCACGCCTTGTTTAGATTGGTGTAGTCGACGCGCATGCGCAATTTACCTTTTTTCTTCTGGACCAGAACTAGGTTTGCTAGCCAGTCCGGGTGGTAGAGCTCTTTGATGAACCCGGCTGTGAGGAGCTTGGTTATCTCCTCCCGAATAGCATCTTTCCGGTCCTGTGCGAAGCGCCGTAGCTGTTGCTTGACTGGCTTGGCATCTGTCTTGACATTGAGGGCGTGCTCGATCACCTCCCCTTGGTACGCCCCGCATGTCGGACGGTTTCCATGCGAAGATATCTTTGTTGGCCTAGAGGAAGGTGATGAGCGTGTCTTCCTATTTGAGGTTGAGTCCGGTCCTGACTAGAGCAGTTTTGGAGGGGTCGGAAGGGTCCAGGGGGATCTTCTTCGTGTCAGAGTCCGCTGAAATTTCCGACTTTGCTGCTTTTTTTGCCGGAACTTGGTCATCCTCGACTTCAGTTGTGACAGCTTGCCGAATGCTGTTGTGTCCGACTGCCACCTCTTGCGATTGAGCCAACTCGCAACTCTCCTTGTCGCAAGTAAAGGCTTGCTTGACATCGCTACGGAGGGTGAGAACTCTGACTGGCCTGGGCATCTTGAGCACCATGTAGGTATAATGCGGTATCGCCATGAATTTGGCGAGCGCCGGTCGTCCGAGTATCGCGTGGTACGCGGTCTCAAAGTCAGCGACCTCGAAGCAGATGTTTTCTGTGCAGAAGTTATCTTGCGTGCCGAAGGTGACTGGCAAAGTTATCTGTCCGACGGGGGTTGAAGATAGGTCGAGAATTATCCCGTGGAAGGGCACCGTACTCGGCCGCAGTTCTGAACGAGGAATCTTCATCTCATCCAAAGTCTTGGCGAACAGAATGTTGAGTGCACTACCTCCATCTATGAGGACCTTCTTCAGCTTGATATTTTTGACGACCGGGTCCAAGACGAGTGGATAGCATCCTGAGTGTGATGGCAACGGGGTGCCCGATCTTCCATTGGGTAAAGATAACTATCAATTTGGTGGAAAATCGACACTCACGATCCGGCTTCTGATCACCAAGACCCGAACCCTGCAATCGCAGCACCACGTCTCCTCTCGTTATCAACCGTGCGCTGCCCGGTTGACCTCGCCACGAAGGCTAATCTCTGCATGCGAATCGAAGAGCACAAGCAAGAACAAGAAAGATTGCAACTCAATTGCAGATGAATGATTATACTCTCGAGTTGGGGTCTCACAAACCGATAAACGGCGAAACTGTTCAAGGATAGAATAATCTAAGCAAAACCCAACTTAAACAACAGCGACTATGGAATATATACGAGTTAGGACGTCCTAGGATAAGGGTTTGCCCTGTGAGGGGCGCACTTCTCATGGGTTTAGCCCACGACACAATTACAAGGCCCAAAGCCCAAAACAGACTTGGACTGAAAGAGGTATATGTCTTGTTTTGACGATTCCGGACAGCTCAGGAGGAATTTTGATGTGAAACCAAAACCATTTGAAAGTAGACTTCATAAGCTTTCCAACAAGTACTTGTAGGCCCTGTAACTCCTTCTGGATCAAAAGTTATGGCCGTTTGAAATTGACTGTCTCCCAGCCCGAAACTGAATCGGTCTCGGGAATAGGAGTTTACTTGCACTTGTTGTCTCCACTTCAATATGTGGTGTCTTGAGCTATTCTCCATGGTCTTCTCCCAGGTTCCTAAGAACAATAAAATCATCACAAGAATTAAATAGCATGCCATTCGTAGAAATATTCTCATGTAAGCTTAGGAACGCATTCACCTGGCAATTAAGTTGATGGCCACGTGCGCGAGTAATTGTTTCTTGGATCGGTTGCACATCTTGTTCATCATGAAGAGGTTGTAAGTGTGTATCTAAAGACATGATGTCCTCATCAGAGTGTGAAACCCGATCTGGGTGATCTACGCGGTTGAATGTGATGGGCATCTCTGACTAGCGCAAATACTGGGGGGCGTCTGCTGTAGAGACTGCGTTGATGTCGCGTGCTGTTAGCTTTTGCTTTCGCTTGGACTCGTACGCAAACGGCCCTCCGAAGATATGGTTGAGCTCGGCCTAGGGATCTTGATAATTGTCGACCGGGCCTGAGTCTGGCTTGTCCTTATCCTTGTCGGCGCCAGATGATGAAGTCTGCTCGAAAGCAAACTTCTTGAGCATGAAGTAATCCTTGGCCGCATGCTTACCCTTGGGGTGGAAGGGGCAAGGCCCATTCATAACCTTCTCGTACTCGTCGTTCCTTGGGGGTCGCGACCGGGTCCTCTCCATGTTGGCCACCTCGTTGTCCGACTTCCGCTTGCGGCTGCCGGGTTTGTTCTGTGATGGCTCATTGTCGACTTTGGCCTTTTGGTCCTTTTGCCAGGACTCTTTCTTCTCGTCGAGGGCCTCTGCGACTGCCTCGGCTGAGTCGGCGTATTTATTTGCCATATCGAAGGGAGCCCTGACAGAGGCTAGAGGCTTCCGAATGAATTTTGTGATGAACGGGGTGTCCTTGACTCCCTTGCGGAAGGCGGCGATGACGACCTCGTCCTTGATCATTAGGATTGAGTTGCACTTCTCGGAGAACCTTTTGATGAACTCACGAAGAGACTCGTTCTTCCTCTAGTGCAGCTGATAGAGATCGTGCTCAAAAGATGGCCGCTCGTAAGTCCCCTGGAAGTTGGCTATAAAACATTCCCGGTGTTCCCCCTAGGGGCCGATTGATCGCCTTGGGAGTCCTGTTAGCCATGTCTTCGCTGAGTCGGCCAGGGCAACTGGGAGGTAGTTAGCCATGGCTTTGTGGTCACCTCCGGTGGCTCGGATCGCCAGAGTATATACGGTGAGCTAGGACTTAGTCTTGCCGTCGTATTTTTCGATCCTCGTAGGCTTGAAGCCTGATGGCCAGTCGACATCTTGTAGCTCCTGGGTGAAGGCTGGTACACCTTCATCTTCGTGAGGGCTCCGGCTCTGACTGCGATGGTTAAACAATTCGTGGTGAAGACCAAAACGCTCATGCTCGTCCTCCAGTCGGCATCGCTCATCGTCTTCGTGTTGATGGCACCGAGCGTTGATATCTTGGCGGAGGTCACGTTGCAGACGGACTCGGAGGTCTTAGTTGAACCGGCGATCATTCTGAGGGCACCGCTGATTGTTATTGTTTGCGTTGCCGAGAGACGTTTGGCATGACTCCGCGTGCGGCTGACTTGAGCCGGCCACCCGGTGTCGTGCTGATGCGGATGAGATTGCCGCTAGAGAACCTGACCGGTTGGTCGGTACAAGTGTATCGCCCGACTGCTGGTGCTGCTGACATGCGGCAGCTGTGATCATGGCTTTGATCTTGGCGATAGTTGGCGTGGCCTGATGATCAGGCCCAAGCTGGAGTGTGTCTAGCAGGGTTGCAGCGGCCACGACGTTCTGTTGTGGCGTGACGAAGACGTCGTGGTCGCCGACTCTAGTCTGGAAGATTTGTTACTGAGCGGTTCGCCCAACCTTGCGTAGCTCGTCGTTGTGAGCCTCGCGTTCGGCCTCCTCCTGTTGCCGCAGTCGGTGGGCCTCCTCTTCTTACTCCTGTTGTACTCGGCACACCTCCGGCGGAGGGGTTGATGCCATGAAGATTTCTCAGGGCAGAAGAAAACTCGCCAAACTGGTGTCCGAACTGGTGTTCGAACCATTGTCCGACTTAGAGTCGGAATCCGAGTAGTTGATCAAAGTAAGGACGACTCCAACCTCCCTAGATCCAATCTAGGACGGCTCTGGACTGTGTCCAAACTAAATCGTAGGGGACCGGGTCTGCCGCATGAGATGTAGATCCGCGGCGTTGTAGAGTTTGCACGGGAGATTGATGATCTCTCCCCTTCCTAGCCCCACCCGGGCCGACTCGAGGCCAAGCACGAGTTGGACGCCGAAGGAGAGAGTTGTCCTGAGACCCGAGCAGGTGGTAGATCACCGCAGCAGATCGACGAGGGTGGCTGCAGCATCTTGTGGGCCGACTGGCATGGAGTCGGCTGGTTCCTTGACCGGTTGGATCAGGTCTGCGTTGGCCAAGGTGAGATTGCCGAACATGTCGGCAATGAAGTCGAGGCTTCTGAATGAGATTGTATCTCTGGGGGAGAATTTGCCACCGTCGACTCCCGTTGCTTGATCCATCGAGCTTGTAGATGTAGATCTCGCCGAAGCCCCTACCTGGCGCGCCAACTATCGATGTTTTACACCAGCAATGTGATTATAGGGCTACTCATCGGATCAAAACTCGGTGGACTGCAAAGGAACACGGGGAGGTTTATACTGGTTCAGGCCCTCAATGTGAGGTAATACCCTACGTCCAATTGTGATGTATTCCTTTGAGGATGTGTGTTTGCTTCTATGAGCTCGTGCCCTTAGGGGACGCCCTGCCTCCCCTTATATACTAGGAGACAGGGGTACAAAATAGGAGTCCTAGCCGGATTACGGCCAAGGGATCTCCTCTTAGAGATATAACCCACCCGACTAGGACTATATATTCCTTATCATACAAGGCAAAGTTTGTCGGGTTCTATCATATCTCTAATTACAAGGCTAGGCCCATCCTCTATCCGAATGGCCCATATGCTTGTCATGAGGTACCCGAGGCCCATGGCCTCCACAATCACGCCATTTGGTGCATACTGCTATGTCACTATGCCGTTCGGATTGAAAAACACTAGCGCAACGTATCAACGTGCCATCTAGCGATGTCTTCATACTCAACTTGGGCGCAACATGGAGACATATGTTGATGACGTGGTGATCAAGACCAATTTCAATGGTGACCTCGTCGCTGACTTAGAAGAGACTTTTAAAAGCCTTCGAAGATTCAAGATGAAGCTGAACCCGGAAAAGTGCATCTTTGGAGTACCTTCAGAAAAACTACTCGGCTTCATCGTTTCTCACCGTATCATAGAGGCAAACCCAGAGAAGATTAGCGCAATCATGAGCATGGATTCCCCGACTAGCCAGAAGGACGTACGAAGCTGATCGGTTGTATGGCAGCACTCAGCCGATTTGTTTCCCAACTTGGTGAACGGGGCATGTCCTTCTTCAAACTTCTAAAGAAAGTTGACAATTTCCAATGGACTCCAGAAGCCTAACAAGCTTTCGAAGACTTCAAGAAATTTCTCACAACACCACCCATGTTGGCATCACCAATGCCCCAGGAACCGCTAATGCTATATCTTGCTACAACCACTCTGGTAGTCAGCACGGTTTTGGTTATTGAACGCAAAGAGCCAGGACATATCCAAAAAGTACAATGACCAGTTTACTTCGTCAGCGAAGTCCTAGGCAAATCCAAGACATGATATCCTCAAATCCAGAAGCTACTATATGGACTACTCATCACTGTCCGGAAGCTGGTGCACTACTTTCAATCACACCAAGTCACAATTGTCATGTCGTTTCCACTCGGGGATGTTCTACACAATCGCAAAGCCACCGGCAGAATCGCTAAATGGGCACTCGAGTTGATAGCGTTTGACATTGTCTTCCAACCATGGATAGCAATCAAATCTCAAGCACTCGCTGATTTTGTGGCCGAGTGGACAGAAGTTCAGACGGCCACACCTGTGGACAAGCTTGAGTACTGGACCATGTACTTCGACGGTTCTCTACGAATTGGCAGAGCAGGAGCTGATGTCATGTTGACGTCACCCAACAGAGAAAAACTCAAATATATCCTTCAGATATATTTTCCAGCATCCCACAACGTTGCACTCATCCATGGGCTCTGTATTGCCATATTGCTTAGTATCTAATGATTGGTGGTTCGCGAGGACTCCCAACTAGTGGTAAACCAAGTCATGAAAGGCTGGACGTGCTTAGAAGACAACATGGCAGCATACTGTCAAGAAGTGTGGAAGTTGGAGAATAAATTTGACGGGCTGGAAATCACACATGTTTTGTGCCAATACAACGAAGCCGCAGATGAGCTAGCCAACATGGGATCCAAGCGCGAAGTGGTCCTGACTGGAGTATTTGTCGAGCAGTTAATGGAGCCATCAGTTAAGAAAAAACCTGATCCTGATCAGTCGGGGGGCTGAACTGGCACTAGAATAAATGGAAGTGTTCATTATTTCTCAAGACTGGCATACTCCAATTATCTAATTCCTACTGGAAGATGAGCTCCTGGAAGATCGCAACGAAGACGAGCAAGTCAAGTGCCAGAGCAAAAGCTTTATCGTAGTCAGAGAAGAACTTTATCGTTGAAGTGCATCCGGAGTCCTCATCCTCTGCGTCACACCTAAGGAGGCTAAGCAGATTCTGCAATCGATCCACTCGGGTATATGTGGCAACCACGCTGCATCAAGGACGTTAGTCAGAAAGGCTTACAGACAAGGCTTCTTCTGGCCGACTGCGGTGATTGTCACACCCTGAAAATCGGCCTAATTAAAAATTATTATGGGTAAATGGAAATATAAGAAATCACTAGAAAAAGTTGTTTGTGAAAGTGTTAAAATTCTAAAATTTCCAATATTAATTTTTTTGGAATTTAAAACCTATTTAATGCTTGGTGCTTAGGTATTCCATGGGGTTGATTGGAATATTTCTAAGCATTCAAGTATTTATAATAATAAATTTTCTTTGTTTCATGTGGTTTTTGCTTCTGGTACATTCCTCATGGTGCAATAAACTCTTTGAAATTTTCTCGGATTTTTTAGAGCTCCAGAATTAATTTTAATGTAATAAAGATCATTTCAGCAAGTAAATAAATAGAAAACAAAATCCTTTTCCTCTCCCAATCTCAAGTTGTTTCTGGTCCAATCCCTTGTATCTTTCTTTTCTGCCCAGACTCGAGTTTCCCCTCTCATTGATTGTTCGGTGTCATTCCCAAATCCCTAAAGCCTCTCCGAAATCCAGAATCCGGAGTTCTTGGATTTATTCAATCTTGAAACCCTAAAATCCCTTTTGATTTCTCAATCCAAGATTCTCGATATCCAAAACTCCTCAAATATCCATATTTCTTTTTGAAATAAATCCCTGATAATTCCTCCAAATTCCTTTTCGTTGAAATAAATCCAAATCCCCAGGTTTTCCCCGAGTTGCCCAATTTCAATCTCCATAAAATATTCTTGTCAATTCCTTTATTCCTAGAATGTTTATAATATTCCAAATATTCCAACTTTCTAGTTTCCAGAATATTCCCAATATTCAAAATATGCCAAATCCTTTGATTTCACCAATTCCACAAATTCTTCTCGGATATCCAATCCCTTTTTGAAATACCCATTTCTTCCTAATAAAATTCGCCTCCATTCCCGCAAAGTCCATTTCCGAGGAAATAAATTGGAATTCCCCAAATATCCTAATTTTTCCCAAATTCTAGATTCCATAAAATATCCTCAAGTTTCTAAAATCCCCGATATTGAAATCTTCTGATTCCCACAAAATATTCTCCACTTTTCGACCCTCAAAATATTCCGATATTTTGAGTGTTCAAATATTTCCTATATTCTCTAAAAACCCTAAATATCCCCAATTCTCGAGTTTCCAATTTTCAAAAATACCCCAATATTCACAATATTCCAAAATTCTGAATATTTCCTCAATTTCCAATATCCTTATTTATTCCTTGAATTTCCTAAATTCTAATTTCTCAAATTTGGGAAATTTCTAGAAAAGTTCCTCCCTTTTTCTCCTTTTCCTTTCCCTTTTCTCTATTTTCCTCTTTTTCCCCATTTTCTTTTCTTTATTTCCTTTTGGTCCTTGCCTTCTTCCTTGTTCCTCCTCCTTCCTCCGGTCCCCTTTCTCTCCTTCTCTGCTCCCCGAGACTGAGTTGAGCCCCTACCCTCCCTTCTCCTCGGCCTGGCCCCTGGCCTGCGCCTCTCTCTTCTCGCCCTTGGCCCGCACCACTTCGCCGCCTCGGGCCGACCCGGCCCGTGCGCATGCCGTGCCACAGCCGCAAATCCCAGGCTGCGCCGCCAAAACCGCCACCGAGCTGCCGCATGCCCTAGCCGCCTCCCCCTATAAATAACACGGCTGCGCCTCCTCTTTCCCGTGCCCTAGCCGCCACCCTCTCCACCTCGCGCCGCTCCAGCAGCCAAAGCCTAGCGCCACCGCTGCTCCTAGCCGCCTGCCGTGCTTTGCACCGTCACCGTCATTGTCATCGTCGTTGTCATCTTGCGCCTCCACCGGTGAGCCCCGAAGCCGCCACCCTCTTCTTCCCTACCCCTGGCGTCAACGTCTCCTCTCCGGCACCCCTCTTCATCATCGGTCATCGCCGCCCATCGCCAAGCTGTTGCTCCTCACCATCTCGCGCTGCCGCTGGTGGTCGTTGGCCCCGCCACCATCTCCTCCATTAGGCGCCGTCGCTCGCCACCATCCTCCCTCACCGTTGTCGATCGAGCCACCATGCCCTGCTTTGCCGTGCCGCTCCATAGACGTGGTGACCACGCCCAGGAAGTGCCGTGGCATGGATGCCCGATTCCCCTCCCCGTGACATGCTGACATATGGGCCCCACGCACAGTAACCCGATCCATCCCTAGCCGTTGGACCATCCCCAACTCATCCAAGTCGTTTGATCTTCATAAAAATCCTCGAATCCATCTTGTCCGTTCGATCAATCTGAGCCATCGGATTTTCCCTAAACCCTGATCTGAGCCACCTCGGCCCTAGTGGCCACATGTCGCCATGTCATCATCCACCTCGGTCTCCACCTCACCTCCTCTGTTCGGTGGACTCAGTCCACGTGAGCCAAGCCACTGACCCATAGGCCCCACTCCTTTATCCTACCAAAATAATTTTTTTAATTCAAAAATCCGAGAGAATATTCCATTTCCAAATTCTTTTCAGATTTTCTCTGAATTCGAACTTCCGGAGGCTATAACCTTTTCGTCCGAACTCCAATTCGACCCGTTCTTCTTCCTAAATTCATCTAAAATCATGATATACATGTTTGTGTACTTTTTATGTACTATTTCTTTGGATTTTCTTAATGTTTTCCCTCATTTTGCTTGTAGTCGCGTTTTTTCCGCCGTTTCAGAGGATCGCGAAGTTTGAGGAAGAGTTTTGGAAGATCGTTTGAAGGCTTTTCTGTTGCAAGGCAAGTCACATGACAATCCCATTGAGCATGTTGATCCCAATTGTAAAATTTATTTTGTTTTAAGGTTATTGCATGCAATGTTTTAGAATGTCATTATTACGGGTAATTATTATTATCCTATATTCCTTGATTATGGCCATTTTGCTATTGATACCTTTACCTTGATACCCTGGGTAATTAATATTGACTAGCTGGATGGCTATTTAATGGTCTAGCTAGATTATTAAGGTTCTACTTAGCCATGCCTAGAAACTTTACTGTCATTTTATGTGGGGAACTATTTATTCACCTATGATTTAATTAATGGTTAATGGTTATCTTTTCACGACGGTTGGTCGTGGTTGGTTAAATAAACTTGCCAACTAAAACTTGACTAATGGTGGGTTGTGGGCATATGGAATGATGATGTTGCTAGTGGTGCTCATAAAAATTAAGGACTGGTTCGCAGACTACTTGTTGCGAAGCAATACCCGTACTAATCACAAGCTAGAATGGGTAATGGCTTGACTAGACATGTGACAGTGATCGACGCTAAAGACATAGTTCGGACATACGAGGGATGCCAATATTTCGCTCGGCAAACATATTTACCAACTCAAGAGTTGCAGACAATTCCAATCTCTTGGCCCTTTGCACTCTGGGGGTTTGACATGGTCGGGCCTTTTAAAAAAGCGCCAGGAGGGTACACACATCTGCTTGTTGTGGTGGACAAGTTCACAAAGTAAATTGAGGCAAAACTCATTGCTACCATCACTACGGCTAGGGCAAAAGACTTCATCATGAGTATTGTTTACCGGTTTGGAGTCCCCAATAGCATAATAATAGACAACAGTACTCAGTTTACCAGCGGCATCTTTCAAGATTTCTGTGATGAATTTGGCATTAAGATCTACTATGCTTCGGTGGCTCACCCACGGAGTAACGGATAGGTCGAGCGTGCAAACGGCATGGTCTTACAGGGTATCAAGGCTAGGGTGTTTAACCGACTATGACCATATGCAAGGCGGTGGGTACAAGAACTCCCATCTGTTCTCTGGTCTCTTCAAACCACGGTTAGTCAAGCAACGGGGCAATCCCCCTTCTTTCTAGTATATGGTGTTGAGGCCGTGATACCAACCGAGTTGGAGTTCGGCTCTCCGCGAGTTTGGGCCCACTCTGAAGACATCAAACAAAGACCGACTGGTCGAGCTCAATCAGTTAGAGGAAGCAAGGGACATCGCAACAATCCAGTCGGCAAGATATCTTCGAGGCATGTGTTGTTATCATAGTCGTAATGTTCGTGGCCGTGCCTTTTCGGTGGGAGATCTTGTACTAAGAAAAATACAAACCACCAAAGATAGGCACAAATTATCTCCCTTATGGGAGGGGCCGTTCATTATAGCTAAGGTGACACGCCCGAGGGCTTACCGACTGAAGACTGAAGATGGTGTCCTGATCAATAACTCATGAAACATAGAACAGCTATGACTTTTCTATACCTAAGCATTGTACTCAATTCATATATAAAAATAAAGTTTTTTTTACTCTTACTCAGTACGCCAATTGTTCCAACCGAGTAGTGAGTCGGGGCTACATGATGATAACACATCTTTTGATATTGTTCAAATTCGAGTCTGTTTTATCTAAGTCATGATGTCTTATAACGATTATGCTAATTTCTACCATGTATAGACTTATTGGATAAGTGCCTTTTAAGTTGGTCCTCACTGCTCGGTATAATTTGGCTAGTCGGATAAGACTGATGACGACTACGATAGATCAAGTGCTCGGGCAGATCTTTGCAACAACACAGAAGCACATGTATTTACAATATATACAAGTTGCAAGTCTTTCCTATACATAGCATACTTAAAAGAGTTTCTTTTATCTCATTGGCAGCACAATCACAATGGCAACTCTTCGGCTATCACCTTAGCAGTGGGCTTAGCCAAGTTAATCAACTCAAGCCCGTGCTCTAGAGTTGTGCCTTCGGCGAACCCCTCGCTGACTGCCTCAATATCCACTTGGGAATAAAGGCACTTGGTCAATGGGAGGGCCTAAGTAATCCCTAGGGTGGCATGCTCCATAGCATAGTTCTTCAAGATTGCTGGAGCAGCTTGAAGTCGTCGAAGAACCTGGGCAGGCGAGTTTGAGCTAGTGTCGGCTTCCCCTGGTTGCATGATATCCAATAGAGACTTGGCAAAGTCCACAATGGCATTGCGCAAGTCTTCTATTGCCTTAATCTGCTCACTGAAGGAGTTGAACTGTCTCTGCACATTGACCTTGTAGCCTATCATGCAAAGATAAGCTATGAGGGGATTTGACTATTTAGTCGGCTAAAATTCAAAAGCAGACAAGCAACTTACTTGCGAACTCGGTGTCAACCTTGGACTTCGCCTTCTCAAGATCTTCAAGCTCTTTCTTCATGTGATCAATCTCCAGTGACTGATTATGGATTGTAGTCTCATGGGCTATAGTCAGACATATCTCAAGATCAGCAATCTGCAGAGGATATCAGGAGCCCCTCAGGCAGTAGGGAGACTTACCCGGGATAGTCCCACCCAGAATTTTCATCCAAAATTCAGGTGCTTTATTGTGTGTAAATCGTCGTCAAGGAATCAACCGAGGCACATATATGACAAAGTTGATAACAAAGTAATTGTTTACATAATGAATGTATTTATTACAGAGGCGAATGGCACCTCTCGAAAATAATTAAGTCTAAGCAGTGGAACAACTATGAGCGATGCGACGACTCCCACTCCACACGCACTTGATCAGGCTCCCACTTAGTCCTCCAAGAAGTCCTCCTCGCTGTAGTACTCCTCTGATGATGATTATTGATTGCAAGGTGAATACATGAAATACTCCGCAAGCCACACAAAAAATATGCAAGTGCACAGATACCCAAATAATGGCATAATATGGCTCAAGTTACGTAAAAAGCATTTAATAAAACATTTAAGAGAGTAATAAAATAGTAATCACTAATCAATATTAACCAACACTATATCGCTCTCCAAAGCGATATAGGCCCAACCACTCCAACCTGGAGCTAACCATATTCCACCATTCATTATTTGATTAAAATAGTGTGGGACTAATCACAGAAAACATTGCTAGGCCCGCCCATTAACCGCGGGCACGGCTATTCGAATAGTTTTACTCTAGCCAGAGGTGTACCAATTTACCCACAAGACATAACTCCACAACACATCATGGTGCGCCTCAATACCACCACGGTATCTTGGAAAGAAGTTCAGACAGGTCCTTCCATGTAACCTGCACAATAGGAGAGCCACCTGCTGAGCCACCTGTCTCCAGTAGGAGCTGATTAAGCACATAACAAGAAGACGGCCTAACGCCCAAACCATGGTCTTATGACTACCATGCGTGGACTTATGACTGCCACAACATGCCCTGGTGCCTCCTATTGAACTCATCACACTTCAGTTCCCGCCATTACCCATTCTAGCTTGTGGTTGGTACGAGTATTGCTTTGCAACAAGTAGTCCGCGAACCAGTCCTTAAGTGTCATGAGCATCACTAGCAATATTCACAATCCTGATACTCACAACCCACCATTTAGTCAAGTTTTAGTGGACCATTAAGTTATCCTCACACGACCACTGTCGTGAACTGAATCATCATTTCATGTGAATTGACTAATGAAACCAAGGTTTAATTGATAACCCATAAGTTATACTACAGTTTCTAGGCATGGCTAAGCAGGATCCTAGAATTATTCTAGCTAACCAATAATTAAAGCTACCTAGTCACATTACTCCCATAGGTACAATGTTAGGTAATCAAATCAATGGGGCCATAATCAAAGAGTAAGATTTCTCCCTCGATATGACATTATAAAAATAAATGCACAGTTGAAGGAAAAATATAGCTTAAAACACATAGGTACAATATGCTCAAAGGTGTTGAGGAATCTATGTGACTTGCCTTGCTGCTCTGCAAGCGCTTCCGAACTCTCCTCGAGAGATCCCGACTGCTCCAAAACGTCGGTAGCTAAAGACAATAAATAAAAAGAGAAAAAGTACATAAGCACACATCAACAATACAATTTTCTATTTTTAAAGGATAGATCTTGATTTTTAATGAATTTTGCAAGTAGAATCACCCCAAACGTAGTTCTGATGAATTAGTTATGAATTTTAGAAGTTTATACCCTTTTAAAGCCTATTTAAATGAATTAACCCGATTTATGACGTCATTTGGATTTGTTTTAAAATGGGAAAAGAGATTGATGATGTCAGCACAGAGGAAGAGGGCAGCTAACACCCAGGCCCCACTGATCAGAGAGAGAGAGACATGGGTCCATGGTAGACCGAGTCTACCGAAGGTCTACAGAGGATCCAACGGCTTTGATTTAAAGGGATACGATCGGACGGCCCATATTGATTTGAGGTTTGAGATGATTCAGAGGGCTGAGATCTAATCTATAACGGATAGAATGGCTAGGATCTAATCTTGGTGATCAACGACTTGGATCACTCCCGCACAGATCGGCTAGCGGTGCTGAGGTGGCACTGAGCTAGAGTCCTACGCGGCGTCCATGTCGGCCATAGTGACGGCGGTGACGGTAGTGGCACGGGAACCGATGGTTGTCGGTGATCGGCAGCATGGTGACGTGTGGTGAGGGCAGAAATAGGTAGAGGGGACCAAGGCGATTCTCACCGTGGGTAGAATGACGATGATTGGCGACGAGAGCGACCGGCGGCGAGGTTTTGGTGGCGGAGCTCCTCGGGTCCTCGATGGCGACGGGGTTCTAGCGGTCTCCGGCAGCTAGGGAATGGCGGCCTCGCTTCCTTGCACACTGGCGATGCTAACAGAGGTGGCGGTGAGCGCGACGGCTAGGACAACGGTGGCGCTTGGCTGGAACTCAGCAGCGACGGCGGAGCAGAAGACTATGGCACTAGGGCACGGGAGGCTAGGACAAGCTCGATTGGTGGTGGAAAAAGAGAGAGAGGTGCCGAGGAATGCTTTATATAGCGGAGGGGAGGAGAGATCGTCTCGAACTTGGCATGGCGGCAGTTAGGGTTTCTTTCCGGAGACCTGAAGCTTCATTAGCTCGGATAGACAGCGGACCCATGTGTTATCTCGCGTGATTCTTGGGGAAAAAGGATGAGGAGGTTGAGGGGATCAAACCCCTCAACGAATTTGGAGGAATCCTGCTCGGAGAGGCCGAATCGAAGCGGGATTCGTGGCGGCGGCGTGGAGTAGCACAGTGCCCCTCCGACTCGAGGTCGGGGACAACCTTCCCCACCTATCAGCGGGTACGGAGAGGCACAGGCAGCCGAAGGTCATGGGCCACAGCGTGCGCGGGAGGGGATGACCACAGGAATGGGCCGAACTCGACGCACGAGCAGGGAAGGGGGTTTTAATTTGTTTTTCATTTATTTAATTGTTGAACTACTTGTTTGATTTACTAAAAATACTTTCCATGCTCAAATAATTCGCAGAAAATTCCAGGAGATAGAGGATTAAGCAAAGTATTTTACAAAATTAAATCTAGGCCAACTTTAGTTGAGAATTTTCTCTGATTTTTAATGTTTTCACTCCTTGAGGCTTTTAAATATATTTCTAAAATTCCTTTTTACACATAATTAATTTAATTAAGAAATTTTCAGGGTGTTACAAACCTACCCCCCTAAACAAAATTTCTTCCCGAGATTTAGAAGATTAGGCAAAGAGGTGCGGGTGAGTGGAATTCAATTCATCTTCACGTTCCTATGTTGCTTCCTCTTCCGAGTGATTGCTCCACTATACTTTACAAAACCTTATCACCTAGCTCTGAGTGTTTCTCTCACTAATCTCCAAGATATGGATAGGCTTCTCAACATAAGTTAGGTCTTCATGAATCTCTATCTGTTCAGGATCAGCTTCTTTGGTCGGCACTCGAAGACACTTCTTCAACTAGGACACATGAAAGACATCATGTACCCCGGCCAAGGTGGGAGGCAACTCTAATTGGTAAGCAACTTCTCCTTTTTGACCAAATATCCTGTACGGTCCCACATAACATGGTGCCAACTTCCCTTTAGTCTGAAACCAATGTACTCCCCGAAGTGGCGTGACTCGTAAGTACACATAGTCACCTTCCTTGAAACTGAGGTCTCTCCTACGATTATCCGCATAGCTCTTCCGACTGGACTGAGCTACTCGTAGGCGTTCCTGTATAATCTTCACTTTCTCTTCTGCCTCTCGTAGAATGTTTGTTCCATACACTTGCCGTTCTCCAGTTTGATCCCAAAGTAGGGGTGTGTGGCACTTCTGTCTATATAAAGCCTCAAACGGGGCCATATAAAGACTTGCCAGGTAACTATTGTTGTAAGAAAACTCGACATACGGTAGGCTCTTATCCCAACTTCCACCGAAGTCTATGGCACAAGCCCTTAGCATGTCTTCTAAGATCTGATTGACCGGCTCGGTTTGACCATCCGTTTGCGGGTTGTCGATGTTTTACACCGGCTATATAATTATAGGGCTACTCGGCAAGGGGAAACTCAGTGGATTGCAAAGGAACACAAGGAAGTTTTATACTGGTTCAGGCCCTCAATGTGAGGTAACACCCTACGTCCAGTTGTGGTGGTATTCCTTTGAGGATTTGTGTTGATCAATGATCTCGTCGTGCCCTCAGGGGGTGCCCTACCTCCCCTTATATACTGGGGGACAGGGGTACAAGGTAGGAATCCTAGCCGGATACAGCCAAGAGATTTCCTTCTTAGAGATACATCTTATCCGGTTAAGATTGTATATTCCTTTTTGTACAAGGCAAAATCTACCGGGTGCTACTATATCTCTAATTACAAGACTCAGCCCATCCTCTATCTGAGTGGCCCATATGCCTGTGATGAGGTACCCGGGGCCCATGGCCTCCACAGTAGCCCCTGAGACCTTCATAGTTGAGTCACAGCTGATGCCGAGTGCTCATCCTCCATGGTGAAAATTGCCCAAGTGCATTGCTCCCGAGTACTCTTTGTCCGAGTGCGTCTTCTTCCCGAGTCCTACTTCATGTCAGTTGGCAACGAGGCTATGAAGGGCTTCATATTGATGTATGAATAGTGTGCGCCGAATAGACGCACCTATTAGGTGTAGCCCCCAACTTTGTACTTAATTGTGAAGACAATTAAACATAAAGTCAAAGATCTTTAACCTTGTAATCTTTCCCGAGTAGATTACTACTGGTATGTGAGACTCTTCGGTATCATGTCAACCAGAATATGTTTATAGTCTTTCCTGAGTAGTATACTACTGGTATATAAGACTCCTCGGCGTCATGTTAGCCGGAATGATTATTTATAGTCTTGCCGAATAGCCTGCTACTTGTATATGGGACTCTTCAGCTTCATATCAGCTGGAAAAGGGTGTTCATAGTATTTCCCAAGTGGCGTCCCACTCGAAAGTTAAACTCCTCAGCATCGTGTCAGCTGGAAAGAATATTTATAGTCTCTCCCGAGTAGTGCACTACTCGAAAGTTAGACTCTTCAGCATCATGTTGGCTGGAATAATGTTGCTCATGGCAACTGGTGGCCAAGCATGTAGGCCGAGTACCACTGTATAAAAATAAATCGATTGCGTGGTCAGGTATACTCGAGAAAGATACATGCATCTCCAATTTTAATGAAGACTAGCTTGTGATCCTTATAAGGATATATCCTCGATACCTGGTGGATAGAACAGATACCCAAACACATGTGTTTAGCCATTAGGCTTTCATGAAGCATACCTGTTTACCTCATCGGTTCTTGTTGGTAGCATCAACACTGCGATTTTAACCCAGCCTGCGAGCGGCCCATATTGAACATGCTACTATAGAAACTCATATCTTGATGGCCCAGTGCCGACTCTAGAAGCCCAAGCCCATAAGTCGACATAGGCTCTATAAAGGCTGAGGGAGAGAGAAAAGATTCATCTATCTTCCCCAAGTGACCAATCGTTTCATCTTCCCAGCTCCACACCGAAATTTCGCCTCCCGCTCCGCTAGGGTTCGCCATTGCTTGCTCTTCCCCACCGAAGCTCAAGCGATTCCGCATCCGTTTGTCCATTCCAAGCCCCCAACCATATTTCCCCCAAATCTCTTGTCCCCCCAGCCATGCCGAAGGTCCCAGATTCCGTTGGGGCGTCGGACGAAGGGTGGCCGACTTCGGATTGCAGCCGGTCGAAGCTGGAAAGGTTGGAGAAGTCGCTGCGGCTGCAAAGCCATGACCTCATCCGCTGGCGCCCGGCTGAGGGTGAGTCGGTTCCAAATCCCCAATCTGGCGAAACTGTTGTTTTTGCCTCTTTCTTCGACCGGGGTTTGTTTCTTCCCTCTTCCGAGTTCTTCTGCTATCTTCTTAACTTTTACAAATTGGAGTTGGTGAATCTGAATCCCAACTCGATCCTGCAAATCTCCATCTTCATGACTCTTTGCGAGTGTTACTTGGGTGTAGAACCCCACCTCAATTTCTTAAGGCACCTATTCCACATCAAGCCCCAACCCTCCAAAAATAAGGTTCAGGTGATTGGGGGGCTGGCCTTCAGTTGAGAAGTGAGATGAAGAAAGTATATATTAGTCTTCCTTTGAAGTCTTCCTTGAAAGGCTGGCATAAGAAATGGTTTTACTGTTCCAATCTGACACCCTCTCTGCATGCATTCACCGGAAAGCCCCCGAAGATCTCGCCCAACTGGTCATCAGATCCAACCGCTGAAGAGATGGGCCAGGTGAATCAGTTGCTGGCCAGATTAGAGAAGTTTAAGGAAGCCGGCCTGACCGGCCCCTGGGTGGCCAAGTGTTTTCTGACCCGACGCATCTAGCCTTTGAAGTTGAGGAGCGAGTTCTGCTGGGATTATCAAGGGAAAGACGACCCCGACCGAGAAAGCCGAGAGGTGGTCAGCCAGCAAGAAGTGACCGAAACCTTGTTCACTTATTTCTCCAATGGGGTGATCGAAACCAAGGACGCAGAGCGCTGCATCATGGCGTATAACCAAAACCGGCCTCGTCCCGAGGTAACCTCTGCTTTTCTTCTGTGACGAATGCTTGTAGACATGTATCCGTAACTGCCCAGCATTGTGTGATGTATATTGTTGAATCGTTTGCAGTGGTGCAAGGAGTTTGATGATGACTCCCGTCCGTTGTCAGCCATGAAATCGAAGAAGAGGCCGAGAAGTCCCCCTACCGCCCAACTCAGTTCCGAGAGAGCGGGCAAAAAACCCATTGTAGATCGGGACAAGGGGAAGGTTGTGAGGCCGAGCACCGCTGCCAGGAGTCTGAAGATAATGGACACCGCCGGTGCAGTGCCTAGGCCATTGAGTCCCAGACCGAGACCCATGCAGCCAAGCTCCACGTCGTCGAGCCCAACCAGAGCGCCGCCGAGTACAAGGTCGACCATAGCGCCGCCAAGTACCCGAGCGCCCCAGTCGGCCACACCGCGAACGGGGCTGACCAGGACTAAAATGCCACCACCGACAGCCGCGCCCTCCGGCCCGACAGCCAGCAGCCCTCCAGTGCCGCCCTCTGAATCCCCCAGACAGAAGCTCAAGTTCTCCAAGAGGTAGGTCGTTCTGGTTCTTCTGAAAACCATGTTTATGATTGTCACATCTTGATGCTGGATTCGTTGTGCAGGAGGCAGGTCGACATTGATCTCAAGGAGACCACGTTGGCCACCCCCGCTGTCGATTCTGCCCCAGCCGAGTTGGCGCCAGCGAGCACACCTGCTGAGCCGGCAGTGGTCCCAGTTGCAGGAACTGAGACGGCCCCGACTGCAGGGCCGCCGACACCGGTCGATCAAGGGATGGTTGCTGGAGCCGCTGTTCCATCCCCTAAGCTGGCGCCTATCGTCGAAGCCGTTGCGGCAGCTCCTGAGCCGGTGCTTGTTGTTGAAGCTGCTGCTGCAGCTCCTGAGCCAACTCCCGAGGCCCCGGAGGTCACCGAGTTGGGGGCCAGGAGTCCATCGACATCCTGGTCGTCCTCGTCGTTGTCGTCGCTGTCTCCTCCTTCGGATAAGCCGGACCTCCCCAGGCTCGAAGCTCCTCCTCGCAAGTTCCCGCGGGCGTTCCATTAGACGGCGCCCAATGGAACCACGAAGAGTTATAAGCATGACGAGGTCGCGGCGGAAAGGGAGCGCGAAAGCTTGCTGCGCGCTACACTCGCCGCGTCCCAGGGGATTCGGGTATGACCTTCGTCGTTTTGTAGTCTTGTTTATCTTGCTCATATGAGTGATCTGACGACTGACTCTATTTCGCTCTATTTTTCCTCGAGTAGAAACTTGTGGATCGCTCGGAGAAGATAAGCGAATTCTTGATCCGGGTAGCCCCCTAGCTCCAAGAGTTAGACCAGCTCCAGGCCTTGAAGGCCAAAGTGGAAGGATGCAGCCAGGAGCGGGAGTCTTGGCTGAGGGACGGCGTTACTCAACTCAGGGCTGAAAATTGGGACCTAGCCAAGTAGATAAGAGGTAAGCCTCCAGGATGTATCTTTCTGACCAGATCCTTAATATATTTCTCCAGCTGTGTTGTTCCCAACTGCCCAGTTATGTCTTGACTGCAACGTCGAGTTCTTGACTAATCTATCGTGCAGCCCTCGAAGCCGAGCTAAAGACCCGAACAGAGGGAGAAATCCAGCTGAGCGAGGCCATGAAAGCCAGGGCCGAGCTTCAAAAGGACAAGGCTGACCTGACGAAGGCCAAAACCGAGCTTGAGCGAGAGAAGGCCGAGTTGAAAGAGGCCAACACCAAGCTCGAGAAGGAAAAAGTTGAACTGGAGAGGACCATAGCCAGGTAGGAGGCCGACTACGACAGTAAGTCTCCCTTTTGACACTGATCTTTAACCAATCCATCAATTATCCCATCTGCAACCTTACCTAACAAGTTTACTTGTCGGTGAACCCAAGTAGCTGCTAGAGCCAACTCCTAGGCCCAATTTCAGGCTTACGAAGAGGAGATAAAGGTGGTCAAGGAGTCATGGGAGGCTCTCCTCGGATCCATGAGAGGGCTCCTTGACATCATGGATCCTCGCCCCGTGGGAACCAGCTGCAGCTTGATCGCCCAAGTGGAGGCGCGCCTGGAGGATGCACCGAGTGCCCTGAAAAGGTACTCGGATGAGCATGTCATTACCGGCGTGGCCCGAATCCTGGCTATGACCAAGTCCATCTACCCAAGGGTAGATGTTGAAGCCATCGAGGAGGGGTTTGCCAAAGAGACAACTCTCGAGGAGGCGTTGGAGCTGATAGCCAAGGCGGGGCCAACTGCGGAGATTATCACCTGAGACCTGGGTCTGTAAAAACAGTACATTATGCAGTCGGTGTATTGTGGACTTTCATAAAGACATGTGTAAATATATGTGCAATGCTGCCAAGCTTTAAACTATTACTCAGTTGTCATTAGCTTTACTTGATTATATGGTATGGACCGACTTAGTCTATGGGAACTTAATAAAATCGTTCACCGCAAAAAGCTATACTCGGACAAACATAACAAAGTCATAGTGAAGCTTCGTAACTTAAGTAAAATAGGCTCGTATATTATTGACAAAGCATATAAGATACATGTAGCCCCCGACCCACTACTCGGTTGAAACAAGCGGCGTAGTGAGTCCGAGAGGAACTGTACACATGGAAAAAATATAGAACTCAGGCATAGAAAGGACGTAGTTGTTCTATGTTCCATGAGTTGCTGATGAGAGCACCATCTTCGGTCTTCAGTCGGTAGGCGCCTGGCCGAGTAACCTCCGCGATAATGAACAGCCCTTCCTAGATTGGGGATAGTTTATGCCTATCTTTGGTGGTTTGGATTTTTCTTAGGACGAGATCTCCGACCAAAAAGGCGCTGCCACGGACATTGTGACTGTGATAATGACATAGGCCTTGAAAATACCTTGCCGACTGGATTGTTGCGATATCCCTCACTTCTTCCAACTGATCTAGCTCGACGAATCAGGTATTGTTGGAAATGTCTTCTGAGTAAGCCCGGACTTATGGAGAGCCGAACTCTAACTCAGTTGGTAGCATAGCCTCGGCACCATAGACTAGAAAGAAAGGGGATTGCCCTGTTGCCCAACTAACCGTGGTTCCTAGAGACCAGAGAACAGATGGGAGTTCTTGTACCCACCGGCCCACGTATGGTTTTAGTCGGTCGAATATCCTGGTCTTGATACCTTGTAAGACCATACTGTTGGCTCGTTCGACCTGCCCATTGCTCCGTGGGTGTGCCACGGACGCATAGTAGATCTTGATGCTGAAGTCGTCACAGAAATCTTGAAACACGCCGCCCGTGAACTGAGTACCGTTATCAGTGATGATGTGGTTGGGGACCCCGAATCGGTAGAGTATACTCATGATGAAGTCCTTTGCTCGTGCCGCTGTTATGGTTGCAACAGGTTTAGCCTCAATCCACTTGGTGAATTTGTCCACTGTGACGAACAAGTGTGTGAACCCTCCTAGCGCTTTCTTGAAAGGCCCGACCATGTCAAGCCCCTATACTGCAAAGGGCCAAGAAATTGGGATTGTTTGGAGTTCTTAGGCAGGAAGATTGGTTTGTCCTGCGTAGAATTGGCAACCCTCGCATGTGCGAACAATGTCTTTGGCCTCTGTTACTACTGTTGGCCAGAAGAATCCCTGCCTGTAAGCCTTTCCGACTAACATCCTAGATGCAGCATGGTTGCCACATACGCCCGAGTGGATCGACTGCAGGATCTGCTTGCCCTCCTCGGTGGTGACGCAGCGCATGAGGACACCGGATGCACTTCTTCGGTACAGGTCTTCTCTGACGACTAAGAAACTCTTGCCTCGACGTTTGATTCATTCGGCTTCACTGTGATCTTCTAGGAGTTCATCGTCCAGGTGGAATTTGAGAACAGGAGTCCGCCAATCTTGACATATGTGCAGCACCTCGTCTGTTGCCGGGGTAGGTTCGCCTCCCAACTGCTCTGGCACTGATTTCTTCTTGACTGACAGCTCCATGAGTTGCTCAACAAAGATCCCTATTGGGACTGCCTCCCTGTTGACGCCAAAAATCGCCGGGATCTGGTTTGGCGTCGGGTTGACACGCGAAGGCCTAGGAGATTTGCTTTACTCCAGTGCAGGTCCTAAAACGTTGAGGTTCGTAGGCGTGCCAGTCAATTTGACCCTGTAATTGACAAGGAAAAATATATTAGATCAATGAGCCAATCGGCTGGAAGCCGATCTAGACTCGTTTCATCGGCCGATGGCCGATAAGCACTGTAGCACTTATACATCGACTAAAAGCCGATGATGGCATGAATAATAACTAATAATAAGCAAACATTAAATTAGCTGATCATCGAAGGGATGCTCAAGGATCGGCTATAAGCTTGGTAAAGAAAACAAGCAGGATGCATAAGGAAAATAAACTACAGGAACTCCTGCCGATCATAATTTAAAGTTACTGGTATTGCTGCGAAGATACTGCCTGCCCCCGTGCCTGGGCCCCTTGCTCACATCGGCTCCCGGGATCTTCATCCGCTATCCATACCCGTGCCCGGGTTCTTACCTAAGCTCGTGCCCGGGTCCTCCCCTGAGGTCGTGTCCGGGAACTTGGTTGGGGTCGTGCCCAGGAACTCGGTTGAACAGAATAAACCAACCGGCTAGCCCTTAGCCGATCGCAATAGTAATACAGGCAAGGATGTAAAACAAGGCAAGCGATAACATAAATGATAAACAACTGACGAATCTGCCGACTACTGAACAGGGCGCATGGACATCGGCTGGAGGCCGATGACAAAAAGATAACAGAATAATAAAGCCATTGCCAACAATATAAGATAAATAGATGCAGTCGGCCTTAGCAGATAACCTATCGGCTAAGCACTCCGATAAAGACACCGCGTAATACCCATCGGCTCATCAAGAGTAAAGCTATCATCATTGGTCTAGTAGATCGGACCCAACCGTTGCAGTACAGACTGATGACGATAACGATACCTTGATAGGCCGATAGGTCTGATGCGATCGTGACGTAAAACATGATAACTTACCGGCTATACATCCCGATAAGACGCCTGCGCATAAAGCATCAACTTAGCAGGAACGGTTTATCGCTAGCAGCTTAGTAGGTCGGACCTAACCGATGCAGCACAAACTGATGATAAACCGCCCCCAGTAAGCCGAAACGATCTACGCACGCGTGATGTGATATACCTAGTCAATCTATGAGATCAAACTGAACTGATGCAGCCATAGATAAAATAAATATACCGTGGTAAGCCGACTACCATAAACCGACTAGGATATCGGACCTAACCGAGGAAGTCCTAGCCGATAGGTAGCCGGGGTGACGAGACTTACCCTCTCGCTGGAGTTCGGACCTAACCGATGCAGCCCGGCTCGAGAAGCAGGATCCCGTCGGAAGGGTGGCGATGCGCCGAAGTTTGTATTGATTGTTGTGTTCTCTTTTTACAAGGTGCCCGGGCGTACGTATTTATACCCCGAGTTACATGAGTCCTTATAGGACACGATACATGATTTCCTATCCATAACAGAAAAATGCTAACTAATCCTGACCGGACACGAGGTCAGGTTTCCTAAAGATAAACACTTGCCTAATTAATAGGTACAGTAAATAACTGCCAAGTAACGGTCTTCACGGCTCCTTCCCGATTCCGGCCTCTTCTTCGTCAGTTGACTGCAATCTCTCCTTTGACCGAATCTGACACAGGGCCTTACCAAATTTTGGCGTTAACACTCCCGCTTGGATCCCTTGTTTGCCAGCTCGTCTGCTGCGTCATTGTATTGTCGTAGGACGTGTGTTATCTCCAGCCCATCAAACTTGTTCTCTATCTTGCAGACCTCCTGGCAGTATGCCGCCATGGTATCATTGAGACATGTCCAGTCCTTCATGACTTGGTTTACCACGAGTTGAGAATCTCCACGCACCACCAGTCGACGGATGCCAAGTGATATGGCGATGCGGAGCCCGTGGATGAGTGCCTCGTACTCGGCAACGTTGTGGGAAGCCGGGAATTGGATTTGTAGGACGTACTTGAGTTTTTCACCGGTGGGGGATGTGGGCACCCCGGAAGTGCATTATGGAGAGTAATTATTATGACAACACGAAATATCTAAATGGATGGGGTCTCGAATAAAAACTGAATAAATGCGGTAACCATCCATCCTCATCGCAGCCTTGCCATAATCTTTACCCACTCACAATACAAATCCAACACGCCGAATTCAGAAATAAAGAGATATTTGGAGAGTTGATTCACCAGTCCCAAACGGCGAAGTGTGCCTGTCAAACCACACGAAGGTGGCGACCAAACACGATACACACTTCTGGGGACATGGTCTAAGGTTGAATCAACGTCCATGCATCTCATCATTTCTAAATTCATACTTATGTTCAGCTAGTCCCCAGGAAAGCGACTAACTTCACACTTTCATTGCAAGCAATTGATAAACATCACAAGTACTCTGAATATGGATAAACGAGCAGCAGAGTTATATATATTACATAGAGGGTTTACACACCCTGATACATCACAGAGTAGCGCAAAAGATAGCAGCGGAATATCAACATAAAGGATAAGACCAGTGGTGCCATACCCAACCACAGGGCAACCGACTGGGGATAGAGCTTAACTCCAACTACACATTATCCTCGCCACCCTCGGCGGGATAATAGTAGACCACATCAATGTCGTCGTTGTCCTCACCTGAAAGATGCAGCGTGAGTACACAAGTACTCAGCTAGACTTATATAATAATAATAGAACAAAGGAGTAATGCTAGTCTCTACATCAAGGAGTATGGCTATGTCAATCTGATTTTGCATAAAGCTGATTTTATTGAGCAAGTAATACATTTAAAACATAAGCATTTGTAAAATAGCTCAATCTGAAAATTTAGGACAACAAGCTTATAGTTCTGAAATGTAAGTAAGAATGAGCACAAACCATACTCTAATCATCATCCATGGCCCAAACCATTATGCTACACAAGCATATCATCTTTTATGACTAAACCAAGTCATATTTAACATCAAAGATTTTTATATAAACCCATCCATCCATGACTATCCTAAGTCATGATATAACCACATAATCCCATAACCATATATCCCTAGTTGGATGCTAACATCATTGAGGAACACATCAAGCGGTCGTCCGTAACCGTGGACACAGCTATTCGAATAGTTCTTACTCTGATCAGAGGTGTACATCTTTACCCACACGATGTGATAGAAGCCAAACGGCTACACTCTAGTTTGTTCTGTACCTACCGGTACCCACACTCTACACATTGAGTGCGGACTAGAGGTCACAACACAACCTTTTGCACGCTTAGCCCCAACCACCTAAACCACGTCTGGGCCCCCGACGACTTAGACGTGCATGTGTGATGACTAAGGCGGGCTCACTATCGCGGGAGGCACCTCCGGCCAAAGCCAAGCACGCTCGAGGCCCTCCAAAGGAAATCCCTCCTCACGATTGACGAACGGGCGTAGATGGCCACAGCCTCCCATGCTACTGAGTTAAGCCGTCCCATACCGGCGTGTGGAAGTACATAGGGTGCTTGAATAGATGTCAACATGTTTGGTCCTTAACGACCCAGACGGAGCTACGTGCATCGGGGAAACACCATCCCTTCATCGCCCTATCATCCGTCCAAGTCAAACATATTCTTAATTATAAATCAGAAGTTATTCTTTTCAGATTTTAACCCATCCATTCGCATTAAATAGTTTTGAACCGATAGCTCCATCTATAGGATTTTTCTAAGTCTAGAACTAAGCATGGCTAAGTATTCAGTAAAATAAAAGTATCCCAAAGTCCTTAGCCAGTGGTGACAAGGTAACAACATGGAGTCAATAACCAAGGAATGGAAATGCATACAATTGGGTAATATAAACTCTACCCGTTTTTCCCATTTTAACAAGACCGAAACATGCATATAGATATTTCCTTTGCAAACAAATCAATTTATAGAAAATATAGGTTCAATATGCTTAGATGCTTGCTTAGTAGCTTGTTTAGATGCTTGCCTTGTTGCAGCGAGTGGTCACACTCAACCTCTGGTTCTTGCTCCACGTACTCCGAATTGTCTGAATCTACCGATAAAAGCGAATATGCAAATAAGAATCAATTAAATATGCTCATGCAAAAATGATCAATAAAATTTGAGATAAATACAGTAGGTAGGGCATGTCCTAACAAGATTTTAGGAGAAAGAACCAGGTCATTTGCATCTCTGGATTGGGAGATACAAAAATAATAAGATAGGAAGGCTGAAAATGGCAGTTTTGTAATTATTTATATTTTGTAACCTTAAGTTATTATATTTGACTGGCATTTTCTATTAAGATTTCAAGAAGGTATGTATTTTTATATAAAAAGAGCATAACCTACTGGTTCTAACAAAATTTGGTTCACTGAATTTTGATTTAAAATAATTTAGTTGTGAATTTTACAAGTTTATCAAAAAGGAAAGTTAGAAATCACTTAGGCCTATTTTGGGAGGTAGTTTTGTCAAATACAAATTATCCACAGTAAAGGTTACAACTTTCTAAGTTAAACAAAAGTGGTTTCATATTTTTAGCAGTTAGGATGAATTTTCTAGAAATTTATAAACTTCTAGGTTATAAAGATGTATATAAAAGATATTTCCATTTTTAGAGAAGAAACCTACACAGAAGTCCTCTTCCACATGTCAGCAGCACAGAACAGGGCAGGCGCAGTCAGAGCGGAGGCGGCGAGCTTCTCGACGGCGGCGACGGCGATGGCGGCGTCGGCTGCAGTCGGGGCCAAAAGAGAAAAGGAAGAGGAGTTCACGGCAAACACATCGGTGGTCTTCTCATCGCCGGCGGTGGCCGGAATCGATGGCGACGACGGCGGAGGCGGTAAGCCGGCTCGGGTTGCATATGGATGTCACGTTACAGACTGAAACAAAGCAGGCACGTGATGTTTGAGGGACCGAAGAGGCTCACCAAAGGTCCTGGGTTACTCGGCGGTGCTGGAACAGCGGCGGTTGCTCCAGGAGAGGTCCGGCGGCGGTGGCGTGCTTCGGGACTACGTCGCCGGCCTTTTCTAGGGGTTCTGCGACGAAGCCGAGTTGCCGAAAAGGTTAGAGACCTCGTGGAGATGGGCTCAGTGCAAGGAATCAGATGGAGGCTCACCAAAGAGGACGAATCGGCGGTGGCGGAGCTCGGCCGGAGACGAGGAAGACGACGGCCGATCTCGAGACTTGGGGCTTCGCAGTCTAATTCCTTCGGGCTCTAGGGTTCTAGGGTTGGGGCGATGATGTTGGCGCAGTGGCTCGGCCGGTGGCGTCCTGGATCGGCTGGAACAGCGACAACTTCAAGGCGGCGGCGCGGCAAAGCAGAGAACGAAGCACGGTGGCTTCAACCGGCGGTCCTAGGGCCAAGAAGTGCGCAAATGGAATGGTTAATACTTGTAGATCACGTTCTTGGGGTCGAGGGACGATGGAGCTCACCGGAGCTAGCTCAAGCTCGGTTGAACACCCTCGGCAGAGGAGAAAAAGGGAGTTGCCGCCGGGGATCCTTGGGGTCTCCGTCGGTTTTCTCGGTGGGAACGTGGAGAGAAAGGGTGAGAGGTGTTGCTGGCGAAGTTTGAGTCGAAAAGGTCGATGCTCCCTAGTGCTGTGCTCACATCTATGTCTCTATGTGCTGTGCGAGGGAGAGAAAGGAGGTGCTGACACGTTGGCTCATGCAAAATGAGGTGGCTCCAGCTCTACAGTGCCCAGGGTGGGTCCACATGTAAGACAACTATTTTCTACACATGTTTGGCTAGGTTTAGTCTATGTCTTGTGGGCCCAAGTAGTGAAAACCTATGGAGAAGAGAGGAGTATGGGTAGGAATGTTGGTGAAACACACTGTCCCATGCTGTGCTATGGCTTACAAGTGGGCCAGGTCTTGTGGGTCCCACTGGTCAGTGACTTGAGAGAGGAGAAATCTCTAGAGACTAAGTGTTGTGAGCTGTATGGACAGCTGTCTTGCATCTGTGATTTCAGTAGGTTAAAAAGGGATATAAATTATGGGAAAATTATTGGAGGTAGAGAAAGATGTGTTTAACCTGCTGGCCAAAATTCAAGGTTATAAGTGATCTGGTTCATCTTTGGTGAAATTGCAAAGTGGGGTTACTGATCCAGTTTTTCTACAGTTTGATTTATTTCTCCAGTGCCTTGATCTTATCATTTTATGTGTTTTCTTTGGGGGATAAATTGAGCCAAAAATACTGGTAGTAGGGTTCTTGTTGACACACCTGTTGGTAGAATTGCACTGCCTAATTGATCTTCATTTTTATTTGGTGAATTTTAGAAGTAAACCAATTCATTTCAGCTAGCTTCCTAGTTCTGCTGATTTGAGTGATTTTATTGAAGTATTTATTGAAGTGATAAAATCATGTAAAATTTACAGTGGGTTAAGTATGTGATAGTGCTTACAGGAATTTTTCCATGATTTTATGTGCAACCAATCGTCTTTAGAAATTCCGCAGACTATACCAATACATATGCATCCTATTATGAAAGTGCACTCTAATGATAACAGGGCATAACACTAATTACCTGAAATTAGATTTAGGGATATGACAGGGGACGTTAGTACGACGCCGGCCCCGGCGCCGCCGATCCGTAGAGAACTATCGAAGTACATTGTCCAGTACTCTAGCTTTGCTGTTAATGTAGGCATTTGAACTTCTGTCCACTCGGCCATGAAGTTGGCTAGAGCTTGTGATTTGATTGTTGTCCGCGGCTGAAAGGTGATGTTGAACGCCATCAACTAGAGCGCCCATTTAGAGATTTGGCCGGTGGCCTCACGGTTATGCAGGACGTCCCCGAGTGGAAACGATGTGACCACTGTGACTTGATGTGCTTGGAAGTAGTGCACCAGCTTCCGGACAATGATGAGTAGGCCATAGAGCAGCTTTTGGACCTGCAGGTATCTCATCTTCGAGTCAGCAAGCACCCCGTTGACAAAGTAGACTAGCCTTTGGATTTTTTGGATGTGACCCTGTTCGGATCGCTCGACCACTAGCACCGTGCTGACTACCTGAGAAGTTGCCGCCAGATATAGCATTAGCGGTTCTTGGGGCATTGGTGACGCCAACATGGGGGGTGATGTGAGAAATTTTTTGAAGTCTTTGAAGGCTTGCTAGGCTTCTGGCGTCCATTGGAAATTGTCTGTTTTCTTCAGTAGCTTGAAAAAGGGCATGCCCCGTTCACCTAGTTGGGAAATAAACCGGCTGAGCGCCGCCATGCAGCCTGTCAGCTTCTAGACGTCCTTCTGGTTAGTCGGGGGTGCCATGTTCATGTTTGCATTGATTTTCTCCGGGTTGGCCTCGATGCCGCGATGCGAGACGATGAAGCCGAGTAGCTTGCCGGATGGCACACCGAAGGCGCACTTTTCTGGGTTCAACTTCATCTTGAATCTTCGAAGATTTTGGAAGGTTTCTTCTAGGTCAGCGATGAGGTCTTCTTTGGACTTGGTCTTGATCACCACATCGTTGACGTAGGCCTCCACGTTGCGCCCGATCTGAGTGTGTAAACATCGCTGAATTGCACGTTGATACGTCGCTCCAGCGTTTTTCAAATCGAACGGCATAGTGATGTAGCAGTACGCTCCAAACGGCGTGATAAAACACGTCTTGAGGCAGTCCTCCTCCTTCAAGCTGATTTGATGGTATCCCAAGTAACAGTCGAGAAAGCTGAGAAGTTCGCACCCTGCAGTTGAATCCACCACCTGGTCTATCCTTGGTAAACCAAATGGGTCCTTGGGGCACGCCTTGTTGAGATCGGTGTAGTCGACGCACATGCACCATTTACCTTTTTCTTTTGGATCAGAACTGGGTTTGCCAACCAATAGGGGTGATAGACCTCTTTGATGAACCCGGCTGCGAGAAGCTTGGTTATCTCCTCCCGAATAGCATCTTTACGGTCTTGAGCGAAGCGCCGTAGCCGTTGCTTGACTGGCTTGGCATCTATCTTCATGTTGAGGGCGTGCTCGATCACCTCCCTTGGTACGCCCAGCATGTCGGACAGTTTCCACGCGAAGATATCCTTATTGGTTTGGAGGAAGGTGACGAGCGCGTCTTCTTATTTGGGGTCGAGTCCAGTCCCGACTAGAGCAGTCTTGGAGGGGTCGGAAGGGTCCAGGGGGATCTTCTTCGTGTCAGAGTCCGCTGAAGTTCCCGACTTCGCTGCTTTTTTGGTCGGAACTGGGTCTTCCTCGACTTCGGTTGTGATGGCTTGCCGAATGTTGTTGCGCCCGACTGCCGTCTCTTGTGATTGAGCCAATTCACAACTCTCCTTGTCACAGGTGAAGGCTTGCTTGACGTCGCTGCGGAGGGAGAGGACTCCTGCTGGCCCTGGCATTTTGAGCACCATGTATGTATAGTGCGGTACCGCCATGAATTTGGCGAGCGCCGGTCGTCCGAGTATCGCGTGGTACGCAGTCTTGAAGTCGGTGACCTTGAAGCAAATATTTTCTGTGCGGAAGTTATCCCGCGTGCCGAAGGTTACCGGCAAGGTAATCTGCCCGAGTGGTGTTGAAGACAGGCCGGGAATTATCCCGTGAAAGGGCGCCGTACTCGGCAGCAGATCTGAACGAGGAATCTTCATCTCATCCAGGGTCTTGGCGAAGAGAATATTGAGCGCGCTGCCTCCGTCTATAAGAACCATCTTCAACTTGATGTTCTTCACGACCGGGTCTAGGACAAGTGGATAGCGTCCCGGGTGGGAAACCTGATCTAGGTGATCTGCGCGGTTGAACGTGATGGACGTCTCTGACAAGCGTAAGTATTGGGGGGCGTCTGCTGTGGAGATTGAGTTGACGTCGCGCGCTGTAAGCTTCTGCTTTCGCTTCGACTCGTAGGCAGACGGCCCTCCAAAGATGTGGTTGAGCTCGGCTTGGGGATCTTGAAAATCGTCAGCCGGGCCTTGATCTGGCTTGTCCTTGTCTTTGTCGGTGCCAGATGATGAAGCCTGCTCGGAAGCAAACTTTTTAAGCATGAAGCAGTCTTTGGCCGCGTGCTTGCCCTTGGGGTGGAAGGGGCAGGGCCCATTCATGACTTTCTGGTAGTCATTGTTGCATTGGGGCCGCGACCGAGTATGCTCCATGTTGGCCACCTCATTGTCCGACTTCCGCTTGCGGCCGCCGGTCTTGTTTTCTGATTGCTCATTGTCGGCTTTCGCCTTCTGGTCCTTTTGTCGGGACTCCTTTTTCTCGTCGAGGGCTTCTGCGACCGCTTCAGCTGAGTCGGCATATTTGTTTGCCATGTCGAAGAGAGCCCGGACGAAGGATGGTGGCTTCCGAGTGAATTTCACGATGAACGGAGCGTCTTTTACTCCGTTGCGGAAGGCAGTGATGATGGCCTTGTCTCTGATCATTGGGATCTTGTTGCGCTTCTCGGAGAATCTCTTGATAAATTCGCGTAGAGACTCGTTCTTCTTCTAGTGTAGTTGGTATAGATCATGCTCAAAAGACGGCCTCTCGTAGGTTCCCTGAAAGTTAGCGATAAACCGCTCCCTGAGTTCTCCCTAGGAACCGATCGACCGCCTCGGGAGCCCTGTCAGCCATGTCCTCGCCGAGTCGGCTAGTGCGACTAGGAGGTAGTTAGCCATGGCTTTGTGGTCACCGCCGGCAGCTCGTATTGCCAGGGTGTATACGGTGAGCCAAGACTCGGGGTTGGTTTTGCCGTCGTATTTCTCTATCCCGTAGGCTTGAAGCATGACGGCCAATCGACGTCCTGTAGCTCGTGGGTGAAAGCTGGAACGCCTTCATCTTCATGAGGGCTCCAGCTCCGACCACAGCGGTTAAATCGCTCGTGATGAAAGCCGAAACGCTCGTTCTCATCCTCCAGTCAGTGGCGCTCTTCTTCTTCACGTTGGTGGCACCTGGCGTTGATGTCGTATCAGAGGTCACGTTGTAGGCGAACTCGGAGATCTTGGTTGGGCCGTCAATCGTATTGGTGACGTCGCCGATTATTGTTGTTGGTGTTGCCGAGTGACGTTTGGCGTGACTCCTCGCGTGGCCGGCTTGAGCCAGCCGCCCAACGTCGTGCTGATGTAGATGAGCCTGCTGTCGGAGAACCCGACCGGTTGGTCGGTATAATTGTGTCGCCCGACTGCTGTTGCTGCTAACAGGCGGCAGCTGTGATCATCGCCTTGATCTTGGCGATAGTCGGGGTGGCCTGGTGATCAAGCCCATGCTGGAGCGTGTCCAGTAGGGTTGTGGCGGCCACAACGTTCTGTTGTGGCATGACGAAGTCGTCGTGGTCGCCGACTTTTGTTTGGAGGATTTGTTGCTGAGTGGTTCGCCCAGCCTTGCATAGCTCGTCGTTGCGAGCCTCGCGATCGGCTTCCTCCTATTGTCGTAGTCAGCGTGCCTCCTCCTGCTGCTCCTCTTGTAGTCGGCGCACCGTCGGTGGTGGTGTTGAAGCCATGAATATCTCGCGAGGCAGAAGAAAACTTGCCAGACTGGAGTCCGAACTAGTGTTCGAACTGTTATCTGACTTGGAGTCGGAATCCGAGTAGTTCATCGGAGTAAGAACGACTCCGACCTCCCTAGATCCAATCTGAAACGGCGCTTGGCCATGTCCAAACTGAATCGCATGAGATCGGGTCTACCGCGTAAGATGTAGATCTGCAGCGTCGCCGAATCTGCGTGGGAGATTGACGATCTCTCCCCTTCCTAGCCCAACCCGGGCTGGCTCAAGGCCTAGCGCGAGTCAGACGCTGAAGGAGAGAGTTGTCCAAAGGCTCGGCTAAGTTGAAGATTGCTGCAGCGGCTTGGTGATGATCGTCGCCGCATCTGGTGGGCCGACTGGCGCGGAGTCGGCTAGTTCCTCGGCCGGTTGGATTGGATCTACTTCGGCCAATGTGAGGTTGCCGATTTGGTCGGCGATGAAGTCGAGGCTTCCAAAGGATATTGTGTCCCCAGGGGAGAACTTGTCGCCGTCGACCCCAGAAGTAAGATCCATCGAGCTTGTTGATGTTGATCTCACCGAAGGCCCTACCTGGCACGCCAACTGTCGATGTTTTACACCAGCAATATAATTATAGGGCTACTCGGTAAGGGGAAACTCGGTGGATTGCAAAGGAACACAGGGAAGTTTTATACTGGTTTAGGCTCTCGATGTGAGGTAACACCCTATGTCCAATTGTGGTGGTATTCCTTTGAGGATTTGTGTTGATCAATGATCTCGTCGTGCCCTCAGGGGGCGCCCTGCCTCCCCTTATATACTGGGGGACAAGGGTACAAGGTAGGAATCCCAGCCGGATACGGCCAAGGGATTTTCTTCTTAGAGATACATCTTACCCAGCTAAGATTGTATATTCCTTTTTATACAAGGCAAAATCTACCGGGTGCTACTATATCTCTAATTACAAGACTCGGCCCATCCTCTATCCGAGTGGCCCATATGCCTATGATGAGATACCCAGGGCCCATGGCCTCCACACAGGTGGTATGCGGTACTAAAGTTTAACCACGTACCCATTTCCTCTTGGAGTCTCTGCCAAAACTTGGATGTAAACTGGCATTCTCTGTCTGACACGATCTTGCGTGGCACACCATGCAGACATATGATTTGGGCCATAAACAATTTTGCCAACTTACTACCAAAGTAGGTCGTCTTGACTGGTATGAAGTGGGCTACCTTAGTAAATCTGTCCACCACTACCCATGTGGAGTCTAATCCTGACGTGGTCCTTGGCAACCCAGTGATGAAATCCATCCCCACTTCTTCCCACTTCCATTTGAGAACTTTAAGGGGTTGCAATAATCCTGCAGATTTCTGATGCTCGGCTTTCACGCGTTGGCATACATCACAAACAGCCACATATTCAGCTATTTCCCTTCGCATGCTAGACCACCAAAACTTCTCCTTACAGTCTTGATACATCTTGGTACTACCAGGGTGGATTGAATACTGTGTACCATAGACTTCATCCAAGATCAGCTTCTTCAATTCCTCTTTGTCCGATACGTAGATCCGTTCTCCGAACCATACCGTACCTTGTTCATCTTCTAGAAACCCACTAGCTTTACCCTTTTTCATGTTTTTCTTGATCTCCAGGATGTCTAGGTCGTTGCTCTAAGCTTCTCGGACTTGATCCACTAGGGTAGGTTGTGCTTCCAAAGCTGCCACATAACCCTGACTAACTAATCCCAAATTTAGCCATTCCAACTCTTCACACAATTCCGAAGATAACTGTTGACCTTCCGAGGAGTTGCAGTAACTCTTCCGACTAAGGGCATCAGCCACCACATTGGCTTTCCCTGGATGATAATGGATTCCGATATTGTAATCCTTAATCAGCTCCAACCATCTCCGTTGCCGAAGGTTCAGATGTGGCTAGGTGAAGATATACTTCAGACTCTTGTGATCCATGTAGACTTCACCGCGGTTGTCGATTAGATAATGTCTCCAAATTTTTAAAGCATGCACTACGGCTGCAAGTTCCAAATAGTGGGTAGGGTAATTATTCTCATAGGGTCGTAACTACCGTGAGGCATACACCACCACTCTTCCTTCTTGCATCAGCACACATCCCAACCCTGCTAGGATGCATCACAGTAAACTTGAAAACCTTTCCTAAGATCTAGCATGATCAATACCGGCATAGATACTAACTTTTTCTTCAGCTTTTGAAAACTCTGCTCACACTCCGGAGTCCATAAAAATTTCACATCCTTCTGGAGTAAACGGGTCATGGAATTTGCAATTCTAGAGAAATTTTATATGAATCAACGGTAGTATCCCACCAATCCTAGGAAACTCCGGATCTCCATAACTGTCCGCGGCTGCTTCCACTTGGTCACTGACTCCACATTGGTTGGGTCTACTGCAATTCCTCCGGCGGTGATGACATGTCCTAGAAACTTCACCTCCGGATGCCAAAACTCACACTCGCTGAACTTGGCATACAACTGATGCTGCCGAAGAGTCTCCAAAACTATACGTAGATGTTGCTCATGTTCTTCCTTTGTCTTGGAATAGATGAGGATATCATCGACGACAACTACCACGAACTTGTCCAGGTATTCCATGAACACTTTGTTCATCAAGTTCATGAAGAAAGAAGGGGCATTCGTCAATCCAAAAGACATGACGGTGCATTCATACAGCCCATACCGAGTGGTAAAGGCGGTTTTGGGAATGTCTTCCTCCCAGATCCTCAACTGATGATAACCGGAGCGAAGATCTATCTTGGAGAACACTGTGGCTCCTTCCAACTGATCAACCAAATCGTCGATTCTAGGCAGAGGGTACTTGTTCTTGATGGTGACTTTGTTGAGTACACGATAATCCACGCACATCCTTTGGGTTCCATCTTTCTTTTCCATAAAAATGACTGGTGCTCCCCAAGGCGACGTACTAGGTCTGATATATCCTTTTGCAAGCAGCTCCTCTACTTGTTTCTTCACTTCTGCCAACTCGTTTGCACCCATCATATACGGTCTCTTGTGGATAGGAGCAGTGCTGGGAGCTAGGTCTATTCTAAACTCAATATTTCTCTTAGGTGGCATCCTAGGTAGATCATCAGGAAAGACATTAGGATAATCCCATACCATAGGGATTTTTGCTATAACCATCTGGTTTAGAGATACCGAAGAAGGTGAGGTAGAGAGCACGGAATATTACTTTCTTTCCAAGATCGGAAGTCAGAGTAACGGTTCTCGTGGCACAATCAATTATCCCTTTGTGCAAGGTTAACCAGTCCATCCCTAGGATGACGTCTAGATCCTTGGATTCTATCAAGACCAAGTCGGTCAGAAAAGGGGTGCCCATAATCTCTATAGTCACAGAGAGACTACTCTGGGTGGTGGGTGTATTTATTAAGATAGGGGTTTTCAACTTCCTGATGGGTATCCCATGTTTGCTAGCAAACCCCATTGACAAGAAAGAATGTATAGCACTAGAATCGAATAGTATTGTAGCAGAAACTGTGTTAACAGGAAACATACCTAGGAGGACGTCTGGTGCAGCCTAAGCTTCCTCTGCCGTGACATGGTTTACCCTAGCCTTAACCACATTGCTGGGGGTCTATCCTGGTACGGTTGGCTTGAGACGTTTAGGCTTCGGGCACTAGGAAGCATAATGTCTAGGTTCTCCACAGTTGTAGTAGTTCAGCGCTTTGCCTCTAGCTTCCTTCTTGGGTTGCTGGTTCTGTGTGGGTGCAGTAGTTGGTCGAGGGGGAGGACGGTTGGCCACTACACTGCCGCTAGTATTGTTGTTGTAGAACTGGCGCTAAGGGCGGGGTGCCGAGGATGATCCTCCCTGCTGAGTCTGAGGAGGCCCTACCATACGCGGCCTCTGACTACTGGACTGTTGAGCTCGGAAACTATCAATCTTGCACTTCCTCTGCTCCATCCGGTTATGCTTATCCTCCTGTCAAATGGCTTTGTCTACCAACTTCTGGAAATCTGAGTAGTCTCTAGAGATCAACTGGATGGAGAGCTCATCATTCAATCCGTCCAAGAACTTCTTTTGCCTTTCTGCGTTAGTGCTCACGTCCTCGGGTGCATAACGGGCAAGATGGTTGAACTCGTATAGAAACTCGGTCACCGACCAATTTCCTTGCTTCAAAGCCTGGAATTCACGCTTCTTGAGTGCCACCACTCCCGCGGGAATATGTGTCTTCTTAAAGGCGGCGGTGAACTCAGCCCAAGTGATAGGCTGGCCATCAGTCCTGTTGGCATGGAAATGGTCCCGCCACTCTGACGTGGGGCCATGCAACTGATGTTAAGCAAACAAGACCTTCTCCTGGTCTGTGCATTGCAGTAAATCCAGTTTCTTCTCAATGGCATGCAACCAATCCCCAGCTTCCACGGGATTAGTTGTACTAGAGAAGGTAGGAGGCCTCACTCGCAAAAACTCTACGAGCTTGTTCTAGGGTGGAGGAGGAGGCACTTATTGATGTCCCTGGTTCTATTGATTTTGCATTTGTTGGAACATTATGTTCATGGGGTGGGTTTGGTTCGCCAGGACTTGTGCAATGGTGAGGTTGTCATCCTGAGACGGCGGTCCGTTGGGAGCACCTCCGAGATTGTTGTTGGTTCCAGTGTTACCATCCTGGTTGCTGCCATTGCGTGTGTTCATGCGACATCCTGGCCTATGTGGCCCATGAAGTGCTATGTGCACTTGAATAGTACCACCTTACTAGTTGAGCAAGAGTTGAACCAACTTATAAGGCCTTGTCCCTCCAACCATAGCATTTCCGGATTAACCCTTTTACACGAAGTGAGGACAAAAGTGTAAGTGGGGTGCTATGTGTAAGTGAGTCTGCCCGTCAGATGAGCTAGGCTGCGCGGTTCTGGAGAGTAGGCTATTACAGTTCACCATCTGTAGAGAGCAGAACAAAGACAAGAAAAGGAAAAAGAGCCCTTAGGATGGATTCATATTGCTTAAGCTTTCACTTATATTGATCTGAACTGAATGATTAACATGTAGGTTGTTTAAAACTCACACCAATAAGAAACTCCTAACTTAAGCAGTTACATAACCACCCTCTGACATAAACTGCCATCTAACCCACACACACACAAGCATCTCCTAAGCACACAACTGCTAATACAACGCTCTAAGGTAAACTCCCACTAAGGTGCTACTCAACGGGGCGAAGGGCTTCTCCTTGCATCAGAGTTGTACTCGGGTTCCTCTTCATCATCTTGAGTATCACCCCACTCCACTTCAGAATGGGTGCGAGTTCCACTGTCTCCTGACCTTTCCAAAGGTGTACTGGCTTCCGACTCCTCCGAGTCTTCTTCTACATCATCAGCATATGCCACAGGCAGAACTACCCTGAGTGGGACCTATCCATTCAACAAGTGAGTCCTTGGTGCTAGCTGAATCCGTAGTGGAAGACGAACCCTCTTTCTTGTAGTGGTGCGGATCTTGGCTCCTCCAAGGGGTGCTTCTCCTTTGGCCAACGCCAGCTCTCTCTTAAGCGATCCACTTGATTTTGTAGTCTGCAAATCTTGGTGCGGTTCTCATTCTCCCATTCATGAGCTGCAATCACCACATCCGCACGAGCATTGTCCATAGCACTTAGCATCCTTACTAAGCGTTGTGTGGTAGCGCTATTCTCTGCCTCCGAATTCTGGTAGCTATTGTACTCATCATTGTGGGTTCTGAAAAGGTGATAGCAATAAGCAGTGTTCCTCAAGCGAGCGGCGTAGCAGTGGCGAAGTTCTCCGATGGCCTCCAATGCCACTTCCTGACATGTGTGCTCGAAATTCCTTCTTCCGGCTCCGAAGATCATGGATGGGACTCCTTCCCACTCACTTGAAATTGTCAGATGAACACGGCACTACTCTTCATAGGGGTTGTGGGTGACTTGTCTGTACTCTGGGGCTGGATTATACCTTATGGCGAAGGCCATGTCGCGCAGCTCCTTGACTAATCCATCAACTGCAAACAGATGCACTAGCTCATGGTTTGCCATCTATAGAGCATGAAAGGAAGATTAATGGTTTCAACTAAGTCAACAGAACAAGTTTGATTTAAATAAAGAAAGAAAAATAAGGGTAATAAAGTTTCCAAGGAAAATCTAAGAGTAAACTGAAGTACCATAAAACGGAAGAAATTTTTTTAGTTGAGAAAAGGATGTAAAATCAAATGTTCATAACCAGTACAGTAATGGATGTACAGTACTAATTAATAGAATGCTGAAAGAAAATTGCACCATTAAATAGATAAAGATTTTGCAAGATTTTTTTACAAGATTTCAATTTTTCGGGAGAGGAAGTTAACTAAATCAAAAAGATTTTTTTATGTACCGTTAACTTCCCTAATTAAAAGAGAAAGAGGAGAGCACAATTCTAATTTAAAAATCTTTTTCACAAGGCTCTTAGGGATACCAAGGGGCTTATCCTACGGTCAAGGTAGCTCTGATACCAACTTGTCACACCCAGAATTTCCATCCAAAATTTAGGTGCTTTATTGTGTGTAAATCCTTGTCCAGAAATGAACCAAGGCACACATATAACAAAGTTGATAACAAAGTAATTGTTTACATAACGAATGTATTTATTACAAAAGCGAATGGCACCTCTAAAAAATAATTAAGTCTAAGCAGCGGAACAACTACGAGCGACACGACAACTCCTACTCCACACGCACTTGACCAGGCTCCCGCTTAGTCCTCCAAGAAGTCCTCCTTGCTGTAGTACTCCTCTGATGATGATTGTTGATTATAAGATGAGTACATAAAATACTCCGCAAGCCACACAACAAATATGCAAGTGCACAGATACCCAAAGAATGGTATAATATGGCTCAAGTTGCATAAACAGCATTTAATAAAATATTTAAGAGAGTAATAAAACAGTAATCATTAATCAATATTAACCAACACTATATCGCTCTCCAAAGCGATATAGGCCCAACCACTCCAACCTGGAGCTAACCATATTCCACCGTTCGTTATTTAATTAAGATAGTGTGGGACTAATCACAGAAAACATTACTAGGCCCGCCCATTAACCGCGGGCATGGCTATTCGAATAAGTTTACTCTGGCTAGAGGTGTACCAATTTACCCACAAGACACAACTCCACAACACATCACTGTGCGCCTCAATACCACCACGGTATCTTGGAAAGAAGTTGTGATAGGACCTTCCATGTAACATGCACAATATGAGAGCCACCCGCTGAGCCACCTGTCTCCGGCAGGAGCTAATCAAGCACCTAACAGGAAGACGGCCCAACACCCGAACCATGGTCTTATGAGTACCATGCATAGACTTATGATTGCCACAACATTCCCTGGTGCCTCCTATTGAACTCATCACACTTCAGTTCCCGCCATTACCTATTCTAGCCTATGGTTAGTACTGGTATTGCTTCGCAACAAGTAGTCCGCGAACTGGTTCTTAAGTGTCATGAGCACCACTAGCAACATTCAGAATCCTGGTGCTCATAACCCACCTTTTAGTCAAGTTTTAGTGGACCATTAAGTTATCCTCACACGACCACTATCGTGAACTGAATCATCATTTCATGTGAACTGACTAATGAAACCAAGGTTTAATTGATAGCCCATAAGTTATACTACAGTTTCTAGGCATGGCTAAGCAGGATCCTAGAATTATTCTAGCTAACCAATAATTAAAGCTAGCGAGTCACATTACTCCTATAGGTACAATATTAGGTAATCAAATCAATGGGGCCATGACATTATGGGCTCAAAGGTGTTGAGGAATCTGTGTGACTTGCCTTGCTACTCTGCAAGCGCTTCCGAACTCTCCTCGAGAAATCCCGACTCCTCCAAAACGTCGGCGGCTAAAGGCAATAAATAAAAATGAGCAAAACAGTACATAAGCACACATCAACATTATAATATTCTATTTTTAATGGATAGATCTTGATTTTTAATGAATTTTGCAAGTTGAATCACCCCAAACGGAGTTCGGATGAATTAGTTATGAGATTTTAGAAGTTTAAACCCTTTTAAAGCCTATTTAATTGAATTAACCCGATGTATGACGTCATTTGGATTTGTTTTAAAATGGGAAAAGAGATTGATGACGTCAGCACAGAGGAAGGAGGCAGCTGACACTCGGGCCCCACTGATCAGAGAGAGAGAGAGACATGGGTCCACGGTAGACCGAGTCTACCGAAGGTCTACAGAGAATCCAACAGCTTTGATTTAAAGGGATACGATCAGACGGCCCAGATTGATCTGAGGTTTGAGATGAATCGGAGGGCTGAGATCTAATCTATAACGGATAGAACGGCTAGGATCTAATCTTGGCGATCAATGGCTTGGATCACTCCCGCACAGATCGGCTAGTGGTGCTGAGGTGACGCTGAGCTGGAGTCCTATGCAGTGTCCACGTCGGCCACAGTGATGGCGGCGACGGCGGCGGCACAGGAACCAATGGTCATCAGCAATCGGTGACACGCTGGTGCGTGGCGAGGGCAAAAATAGGTAGAGGGGACCAAGGCGATTCTCACCGTGGATAGAAGGATGATGATTGGCGACAAGAGCGACTAGCGGTGAGGTTTTGGCGGTCGAGCTCCTTGGGTCCTCGATGGCGATGGGATTCCTGCAGTCTCCGGTGGCTGGGGAATGATGGCCTCGCTTCCTTGCGCACTGGCGGTGCTAACAAAGGCGGCGGCGAGTGCTAGCGATGGCTAGGACCACGACAGTGCTTGGCTAGAACTTGGCGACGAAGGCGGAGCAGAAGAATATGGCGCTAGGGCACGGGAGGCTAGGACGAGCTTGATTGGTGGCGGAAAAAGAGAGAGGGGCATTGTGGAATGCTTTATATAGCGGAGGGGAGGAGAGATCAGCAGACTTGGCGCGACGGCTGTTAAGGTTTCTCTCCAGAGACCCAAAGCTTCACAAGCTCAGATAGACAGCAGACCCACGTGTTATCTCGCATGATTCTTAGGGGGAAAGGATGAGGAGGTTGAGGGGATCAAAACCGTCAACGAATTTGGAGGAATCCCACTCGGAGAGGCCGAATCGGAGCAAGATTCACGGTGGCGGCACGGAGCAGCAAAGTGCCCCTCCGACTTGAGGTCGGGGACGACCCTGACAGGTGGTCCCCACCTATTAGAGGGGGCAGAGAGGCGCGGGTGGCCACAGGCCATAGGCCACAGCAGGCGCGCGGGAGGGGATGAGCACAGGAATGGGCCGAACTCGGCCCAGGAGCAAGGAAGGGGGTTTTAATTTGTTTTCTTTTATTTAGTTGCTGAATTACTTGTTTGATTTACTAAAAATACTTTCCTTGCTTAAATAAGTCCCAGAAAATTCCAAGAGATAGAGGATTAAGGAAAGTATTTTACAAAATTAAATCTAGGCCAACTTTAGTTGAGAATTTTCTGTGATTTTTAATGTTTTCACTCCTTGAGGCTTTTAAATATATTTCTAAAATTCCTTTTTACACATAATTAATTTAATTATAAATTTTTCAGGGTGTTACAATAGGTCAAGCTGTTTACCTGCACTTGCCTCGAAGCCTTGATGGTGGCCTCGAAGAGTTTGATCCACTCCTTTCTAGCAACCTCCTCGCCTAGCCTCAGAGTATGTTCATTACCATCAGGGTTGGTCCAGTGGAATACCCTAGGATGGTTGCACGGTGGAGCTTCAATTCTAGGGAGGTTGTCTTCTTCAAAAGGAGATGAAGGAGGAGAAGGGGTTACTGGCCATGGGTCTGCGGGAGGCACTGGACCTACAGCAGGCTCAACGACTGGATCTTCAGTCGGCTCTGTAGTCTCCCGACTGAGGGAGGTTGGCAGTTCGGCTAAGTGCGTTACTTCGCCCTCGGAGGCAGGGGTAGCACTCGGCACAGGCTGTTGTCTTTCTGCCTCGACCTCAGTCGGGGCAGGGTTGATGACAGGGGTTGATATCTCTAGCCCTTTGGGGTCAGAGTCAATTGGCTTCCTGCAAATTCATACAGCAATCAAGACATTCCAAATCATTTCAAGTTATTTGAAGACAGAAGACCACATACCTCTTGGAAGTCTTAAACCTCCACCCATGTGTATCACGGGGGGAGGTAGTCAGCGAAGAGCCCGAAGGCTTACTCCGGGAGGATGTGCTGCTTGGTATTGGGCCTTGAGGCGTGGCACCAAGCGGAGTCTTGCTGGGGCTAGTTGGCTCCACACTCGGTGCGGCCAGCTGGGTCGGTGTGTGGCAGGCGCTGAAGCTGCGCTATCGGCGTCCCTGATCCTAGGACCGCCTAACACTTTAGTCGGTGTGCTCTTACGCTTGGCCTGGTCCTGCATAGGTTGCTTCCCAGCTCACTTAGAGCTAGGTTGGTCAGCCGATGGGCTAGCTAGCTGCTTTCTTGACCCACCCCCCCCCCCCAAGTCAATGGGCTAAGGGGATTCGACACAAAGCTGGTGTTCTCCTGCAAACAATGCATATGAAGACAATTCCATACACTTCAGATTCACAGCAATCATTACAAGCAAGTGTCAAGATAGCAAGATATCAAGAACTTACCATCGGCCTTGGCCTACTCAAGCATTAGGGCTTGGGATACTTCTCGGCATCTAGAGTCTCTACTACGCCATTGACGAAATAGCATAGCAAAGTATTTGTCATTGTGTCCTTGATAACGAGGTCGGCACACTCCCGGGTTGGATCGTTCTTTCCCTGGTATTCATACCTGGGGTGGATCCTCGCTTTCAAGGGCTACGTGCGCCGGTTCTAGAATATCCGGGCGACCTAAGGCCCAGTCAAACCTTTTTTCTTCAGAATTTCCATCTTCTCAACAAGTTGCCGCACCTGCACCATCTCGGCTTCCAAGGGGAGAGCCGACCAGCACTCCAAGACCTTGGGAGGATTCTTAACAAAAGAAGGCAAGGAGGGTTCTGGATTTGCACAGTAAAACCACTCCTGATGCCACCCTTTCAAGGAGGTCTTTAGGGGGAGGTGAAGATAAACTTTCTTCATCTCATTTCAAACCTGAAGCCTAGCTCCCCGTATGACTTGAGGGCTGGCCTTGGATGGCTGGGGCTTGATGTGGAAGAAATAATGGAAAAGATTGAAATGGGGATCGATCCCCAGGAAGACTCCACAAAAAGTTACAAAAATAGAAATGTAGAGGATGGAGTTCGGATTAAGGTGGACAAGCTCAATATGATAAAAATCAAGAAGCCCCCAAAAGAAGTCGGAGGTGGGAAGAGCAAAACCCTATTAAAGAAAGACTCAAAAACCACAATCTCGTGGGAGTTAGGGGTAGGGATTGTTTCACCTTTTGCCGGGCGCCAGTTGGTGAGCTGAGGCACTTGATCCTCTCCAAATGTGTCAGCTTGGATAGGAACGGGGTCAATGTCGGCAAGTCCCAACTAGGACGTGGGGAGCGTCGGATGAAGACTTCGGCATTGTTGAAGCTAATAAAGAGAGGGGAAAGTGTCTAAAGGAGGAGAATCGATGCTGGATCGGAAGATTTTGTGGATTTGTGAAGGGAAGCTTGAGTTGTGTGGAAACCCTAGTTGGGACAAAGAGCACGAGAAGCTTTGCACGCAGATCTGGAAAGACGAAGAGATTTGGCGATTTGGGGATGAAAGGGGAATCTTTTCTCTCCCTAAAACTTATAGGGCTGCACTGGGTGGTTGGCTTAGGCTAGCTTGCTTAGTAGTGGGCCATAAGATATTAATTCCTAAATAGCATGTCCTATTGGGCCGAAAGCCGCTTGTGTTAAAATCGCAATCTGGGTGTTGTTTCACAGGAGCCGATTAAAATAATCAGATATGCTTCATGATAAGCCTATTTGCTAAACACGTGTGTTCAGATATCTGTATTATTTAATAGGTATTGAGGATATGTCCTTATAAGGATCGACAGCTGGTCTCCATTAAAATTGGGGATGCAAGTATCTCTCAAGTACACCTCACCACACAGTGGATTAACTCCATAGTGATACTTGGCTTACATACTTAGCCAAATTGCCTTGAGTAAAATTTTTCTAGCTGATATAATGCTGAAGAGTCTAATTTCTGAGAAATATATCACTCGGGAAAGACTTAAGCGTTAAAGATCTTTGACTTTGTGTTTAATTGTTTCTCAATTAAGCACAAAGTTAGGGGCTACACCTAATAGATGCACCTATTCGGCGCATACTATTCATATTTTTCCATAAAACCCTTCATAGCCTCGTTGCCAGCCAACATGAAGCAGGACTCGAGAGAAGAAGCACTTGGATAAAGAGTACTCGGGAGAATTGCACTTAGAAAATCTTCACCATGGAGGATGAGCACTTGGCGTCAGCTGTGACTCAACTATGAAGGTCTCAGGGGCTACTGTGGAGGCCATGGGCCTCGGGTACCTCAAGGAAGGCAATATGACCACTCGGATAGAAACTGGGCCAACCCATGTAATTAGGGATATAGTAGAACTCAACTTTATGTAACCTTGCTTGACAAGAAAAGGGATATAGTCCTAGCCGGTTACTCTATGTTCTTAGAAGAAAATCCCTTGGTCGAGTCCGACTGAGATTCCTACCTTGTAACCTTGCCTTCTCAGTATACAAGGAGAGGCAAGGAGACCCCAAGGACATAACCAATCTCACCAGAGAATACAACAAAAGCAATACACCACAACTAGAAGTAGGGTATTACCTCACCCCGAGGGTCTAAACTAGTATAAATCATCTTGTCTTTCAAAATCCATCGAGTTTCAGTCCTATGAGTAGCCCTACAATCAATATTGCCGATACAAAAAATCGACAAAACCAAGCAGAGTAGCCGAGAGGGTGCGAGAATCAGTAGTATTGCCGAGCTTATGGAGTGAGAAGATTCAAAAAATGAGGAAGCTGATGAAGATGAATCGTCGAGTTCAGGCCACACTCAGATGCGGCATACGCCGCATATCTGAGGTGGTTCATACCGTGCACCCGCACACATCTGACATACAGCGCTGGCGACCCTAAGCCACATGTTGCGCTCGCGAGAGACAAGTACCTAAGACACCGGTGAGTACTGTTTGCATATATCCGAAAGGTCATATGACAATTTACAAATACATGTTTGACAACACATGTTATGATTTGCAATCAAGTTGACCTTCTACATTAGGTGGACACTGATATCAATGCAGCCTAGAGGCGCTTGCAATCTGGTATTGAGCTCGACGGGGAGGAGCAGAGGAGTACATTTGGAAGGCTTCGCACCAAGATAAAGACGATCTTGCGGGCAATGTCTTGTCGCGCTACAACAAATGCATTGTACCTCGGCAGCCGTCAGTCGTACTACAGGTTGGAGTTAGACCACCGTCTTCCACAGGTACGGTTCTATCCATACCCTCATTCGTAAATACATCATATTATTATATTCGTAATTTTAAAAAAAAGTTATCGTTGCATCAGCGGTGTATACCTCTACTTCAGATGTGTTTGCAGGGGTCGACGCATCGGTGCAAGGTGTGCAAGGAGATCCTCCATAGCCGTGTCCTAGCGATACCTGACCTCCTTCTACAATTCTACCACAGGTACAAATGCACACGCTGATGTCTTGTTCAATATCGGTAATTAAGTTATTGCAATATATATTTATTTTAAAATGTTTGTTTCATATGAACAAGGCCTTACACTTACCCGAGAGACATGTTTACAGGAGTTGGCACGTCGGCAGGACCCTCGCACGCCATTCGGCCTCAGTTGCGGCCCAGCGATGCCTTCGCCTCTCAGCCTCCTTCTTCAATTCCCACGACAGGTACGAATTGTCGTGCATGAATATAATTCATCAATAATTCAACACGGTTTTACTTCCCATACCTTTTTTTATAGTGGTTCTCTTTCCAACAGGCCTTTACTTTTCACCGTCAAACGTATACTCTAGTGCTGGCACATCGGGTGCTGCTTTGGGTGCTGGTTCCTAGTCAGATTTCTTCGAGGGTGACTTGGATGATAAGGACTACGAGGCATATGTGCTGCTACAAGATGTGCTTGGATCCTCCTGGCTTGGGGGAGCTCTACCAGCACATACTCAGGAGCCACCCGTAGACACCCCAGCATAGGCGCCCCGCATAGAGTGTGGCGTCCTTGCCCCTCGGCATACTTACTCTCAGGGCCACATGAGGGCCCATGTGAGGAAGCAGTAAAAGCCGAAGAGGGCTCGAGGTTATTGGCTAGGCCCTTAGTTCTCTTCATCCATTCCGTGTATATTATAACAGATTATGTTACCTTAATAATTTATAATTGTGCTTTATTATATGCTCTTATCGTCTTACTAGTTACACTGCTTTTGGCGCTGCAAGGTAGCCTAATTTCGATGCCCACAGTCTGTACCCTCATAGCGCTTTCAGACCGGCGCAACAGGAAACCCTTCTTTCGGCATTGTCTAGTCCCCTCGACTGACTATGTTCTTCACCTTTAACTAGCACCTTTCAATGCTTGAATGTCAAGAACATCGCTATCATTCATTTATGGGTGCCAGGACAAAACACTATCATTCATTTATGAGTAAGCACTTTCCCTCCTACCTAGTTGCGTGTGTCTATAACATACTATCATTCATTTATGGGTGTCAGGACAAAACACTTTTGGCGCCATGATTTCCGTTGTCGGCGCTGTACTCTTGAAGTGGTGCTCTCACTATCCTCTGCCCTTTATAAAGCATCGGTTTGAAGAGATGAGCACACAACTCCTTACAAAATGCTGATTATAAGTTTTAGTACACTTGCCAAATCTCAAACTAGGTTCTTGCACAGGAATTTTGTGCACTTCACGTCTCTCACAAAGTTCCTGCCACAAGAATATGCTTTATGAATCTACAACCTAGTGAAACAAGAGTTCAATACATACGTAGAAAGGACGAGTACGAGCATCGAATCAAGACCGAACGAATAAACTGAAGAAGTAATCATCTACTAACTTGTTGAACCCTTTTCTTCTCTCCCCTCACCCCTCTTTTCTTTTTTTTCCTGGATTTACTAATTTTTAGGGAGAGGGGAGGGAATTTATAGAATTTTTTATTATTTAAACCTTTTGTTTTTTATTCTTAAAAATGAACCACTCAAAAAGTTATTTCCGAATCTAAACCTTTTAGTGACACAACGCTATCATGCCGGACAAAGTGGGCGTACCGGTATAATCTTGCCACGCCAATCTAATTTGCAAATAAAATTTTGGAGAGTTTATTTTTAAAAATAAAAAATTAAAAGGTTAAAATTTAAAAAATCACAGGCGGCCCCTTCCCCTAGGGTAGGGGCGCCTGCCTAGGGTCGCCGCAAAATTGCAGGCGCCCTGGCCCCCCCCTCCCCTTAGCCTTGCCACGTCAACTATGCCATCCTCCAGGAGGGCGGTTTTTAAAAGAAACCCTCTCGGAGGGCAGGAGGAGTATATTTCTGCAATTTTTTTAACAAATATAGTTTTGTAAATTAAACAAAAAAAATTCGAGAAACTTGTTGTGAAGGCCGGGTCCGAACTCCATCTGGGCCTACGTTTTGCTCGTAAGTTATAACATTTCACCCAGGTTGCCCAAGGTTGCGCGGCCTGGTGTCCCTTAACAAGGCCCACGGAGATCCTTGTACACATGCCAGCGTGGCAACTTGAAAGCATCGATCGAGCAGCCTGCGCTGGAGTTTGACCGATCCTGGGTAGTCTGGGTGCCCCTTTGGAAAGCAACCTTTCGGGAGTTGCTCAGCCGCCGCGATCAGATCGCTCTCTAGCTAGCGAGGAAGCTTCGAGAGCTCCTCCGGCACCGCGCGGGTGAGATCGCATATCTATCTAAAATACTCCGACTAGTATCTGTCTATGTTAGTTTGTTACTCCAGTATGTATGTGAGCACGTGGGTGCACACCAACCCGTTGTGGCCATGACCACCGACCTGATCGATTTATTCGACGACATCTCCTTCACCGGGGCGCCCGCTGATCGCCCAGACCACTGGACGCGGTAACGCCACGTCCCGCCCGGGCGCCTCGCGCATCCATCAGCTAGTATGGAGTACCTAGCCTAGCTGCTTTGTGTTGACTCATCGGGAAAACAAGAAAAAAAAGAAACAAAAACGGCTGCGTCTGTCAGTGTATGGACATACTCCTATATACTCCACAAGTGCGCCATAAAGAATATAAAGAATATATTTCTAGAGTGAAGTTCACTGTACCTCTTTAATAATACTTTCTTTATTTTAAAATATTTGTCGTTCTAGCAAATTTTATACTGACTAAAGAACTTATGATAAATTATATTGTATCCTTATTAAATATATCGCAGATATATTTTCAAAACAGCCATTAACTATAATTAGTTGAGATGAAACAATAAGAGATATAAGTGTATTAATATGGGACTGTATTAATAAAGTGTAGAAAGAGAAATTCACATTTAAAAATACTTTGGAATGTGAGAATGGCAAGTATTTTGATAAAAAATTTAAATCCTAAATAACAAATAATTTAAAATAGAGGAAGTACTTCATCTCTGTCTTCTTGTTTTAGCCATCAAATCAGTAATACTCCCTCCTCCTTTTTTCTGTTCACGTTAATAAAGATTATAGTAGTCTTTTAAACTTCCTAATACAACGAATTAGTCAATGGCCTTTGCCACCATCAAAATCTGCTATATTATAATCAAAGGCAGTAATCTTAGTCTTTTAATTAGCCATCAAATTAGTAAATACTTCCTTCTCCTTTTAAGAACAGAGAGAGTAGATAAGAATATCAAGAACAAAGTTTGAATTTTAAGAATCAACTTATTATACTACGAAGGAAGTATGCTCAAAGGCGCACACTGCATGTAGCGATGACCGTTGGTGTCGTAAATATTCTCTCCGCTTTTCAATAGATGGCATCGTTGATTTTTGGTATAATATTTGACCATTCATTTTATTAAAAATTTAGTATAAATATATAAAAATATAAGTCATGTTTAAAATTTCTTTAAGACTTGTTCGGTTTGTAGGATTTCTAAATCATAGGAATAGAAAAGGTAAAGGATTAGGATGTCATATGTACTTTAATCCTTAGGAATTTTTCTAAAAACTCTTACCTTATGCTAAGAATATTATGGAACAAGGTCCTAAGAATAAGATCCTTTGAAATTGGGTAGGGTCCATCTATTTCTCTGAAACAAATGATGTATATAGGAAAAAAAATCTTAAGGTTTTAATTTCTATAAAATCTTTAAAACAATCCTTAATAAAAAAAACAAGTCACAGCAATATACACGATACTTATTCTATCTATTGACAAAATAAAGGCAGTACGTTGCTACATGCATGCCGCCGGGAAGAGGCAGCTAGCAGAGGGGTAGGGATCGGAGCCCCTGCCCCTGCCCCTGCCCCTGCCCGTGTACGTCGTGACTTTCGATAGCCGGACTGACGACACCTAGCTAATATACGTCAGTAGGTTTTGTCCGGACTGTCTGCCAGCACAGCAGTCGCGACTCGATAATAGTATCTCTGTCTCGTTGCAATACGTAGACTAGGTGCTCTAGCAGGTGGCGCTGTAGGCCTCTAGGCAGAAGCATGGCTATATTCGTGTAGACATGGCCTGTTTGCTTGACATATTTAATTTATCTAAGTTTATTGTAATTTTTTCTACTAACTAAAAGTTTGGCTAGTAATTTTTGAGCCATACTTTAACTAGCGGGAGACAATCTTACAGTAATTTTTTTCATCATTGATATGTGCCACCTATGAGATAAAAAAACATGTTAAAAGTGTGTTACAGATAAAATGGACGGATATCTAACTCAATCAAACTTACGTAATTAATTTATTTAAGTGATATGCTAAGTTGTGGCCTCAAACCAAACAACATCTTAGGGAGTGAGTGAAAGATCTAATATCTATTAGAATGGAAAGAAGATAAACTGGTTCTAACGCAAAGATTCAAGAAAGACTTACTAAGGCTCTGTTCGCAATGATGGTGGCTTCTGGCTTATTCAGCGCACGCAAAACGAGAAACGTTATTAGCGTGTGATTAATTAAATATTTATTATTAAAAACTTAAAAAATTGATCTATTTGTTTTTTTAAGCTACTTTCATATAGAAAATTTTTGTAAAAAACACACCGTTGATCGTTTTGAAAAGTGTGCGCGCGGAAAACGAGAGAAAAAGCAAAGCAGAGAAGTGCCGCCGAACACAGCCTAAAAAGAATTGATGTGATCATAACGTCACCTATGAATAAACTGGATCTTATGAAAATGAATTAGATTCAAACGGATAATTGTTATACAATATCCTATACTGTTTTTTCAGTAGATTGGGAATTCGATATGAATGTGGATGTTGGAATGGTACATAGTCGGAGCGGGCAGACTTGGATAGAAATGGCCCAAAAATTTTGGATAAGATGCACATATATAGAAAATTCAATAATGGCAAAAAGCAACAACCTTACTATCAAGCAAGAAAGCCAGTTAGGCTCTCTTAGAGAGTATGTAAATTAAAAAAAAGAACGGATGAGCCATTTATATATGGTCTATTCTGGTGACATGATTTAAAAATCAGATTATCCGAGAGGCTCTTCGTCGGATAATCCATATGAAAAATCAGATATTCCACGCCTGCTGGATTTCAGAAATACTATATCCAACTCTAATCCATTGGGAACTTAGAAGTACTTATCATATCCTCGGGCCAACCGATCGAGTTCAGAGCGAATTAGATTTGAAACTATCTTATTTATCCATTTTCATTCCTACAGTCTAGAATCCACATGTGATATTCTAGTTGTTAAATTAATGCTTGGAAATATCCTGATACGAAGCATGTGCCTTTGCAATATGGCTATTTTTTTTTGGAAAAATTTCTCAACGACAATATACTTAGAAATACAACATCTAACATGAGAATGGTCGTCAATGACACAGTGATGCTTATTATTATTTTTCAATGGATTGGAGTCATGTGCAGCCTCAGCAGTGACAACGAATTAGTCAATGGCCTTTGCCACCATCAAAATCTGCTATATTATAATCAAAGGCATGAACAAATGGTCAAAACCTACTTATGCAACATCTGCTACATGGTTATTGTGCTACAATACTCTTGTATATATATATATATATATGTTGTATCTATACTTCTTTAAAAAAGTAATCGTGGTGACAGTAAATTTACTACCCCACCTACTCTTATTATAAATTTTGTAAATTACACCTTAAACTTCTTAATATTAAGAAACAATCAAATTTAAATGGATAGTCATATATAAAATCAAATTAAGGTGAATAGTTTCTATAAAAAGAGATGGATAACAAATTTTATGAAAAATATGTTTTTATTTGTTTTAGGCAATATTATAATATATTTTCTTTTATCCATAGCAAAGCATAGGCATTCAACCAGAATTTAACTTCTACAGTGCCCTCTTCTTTTCTAATTCTGGATTTAGGATTTTTGTTTGCACGCTTCCAAACCTCTAAACAGTGCATTTTGTAAAAAAATTCTATATAAATATTTTTGGAATAATTTTCTAAAATAACTTTCAATTCTGTAGGAGTTAATTCATTCGTTTATACCATTAAATATCTATCAGAAAAACTAGATAATCCATTAATAGATTAGTTTTACTCCCTTCATTTAAAAATATAGGATGTCCTTGTTTTCATATGAGGTTAATTTTGTAGTTGTCAATAATATACTATGAAAGAAACTAATGGTTAAAGTATAATATCAGAGACCATGTAGAAATCTAATATGTCTTATATTTTCAAATAGAGGGAGTAACTATCTCAAACAGGGCTGATATCTATTATAAAAATCCTTCTGATTCTAAATATAAGTCGATTTAGCCTTCTCAACTCTTTACTAAATATAAGTTGTTTTTGACAACTTTTCAGTTATTCTTCTTTCTTTGTTGTTGGTAAATAAATGATATTTCTCTCATAAATAAATAAAGCGATTCATCTTGCTAAACTAATATAAACGAAGGGTAATAAAGTTATTTGATTATTTTCTTAATTATAGTGTTGAGTTCTAGAAAGATATAAATCTTATCGGAGGAAGTATTATGCTATAGTTTTCTCGGGTAGTAACCTAACCACTGTTGGAATTGTTAGTGGATCTAGGACCCAATTGAAAAATAATTACTAGAAAAATCTCAAAAGCCTATCATATGAGAAGCATGCATGTGAACTTTAGTGCCATCTTATTTATTCTAGGAGAGGGAAACATCTTTAAAAGAGTGACTGTTTTTCTAGCCACTTGAGTAATGTGTGGTGGAGAGAACTAGAGAAACACGCGCGCGCTCACCTTGTCGGTCACGGGAGGCGCGCACAAGCGACATATGCGTGAATGGTCCGTTAAAATTAGCTCCTCATGTTTGCGCAGACACGGCTTCTTTTTACAGTTTTGGTTTTACTGTATCCAACAGATATTCCGGTGTTTGTTTTGGAACTCACCGGATTATTCAGTGCGTTGGACTGGTGTGGAGTCCAGGTAGATTATGTGCGACTTATCCGGTTCGGCTACGGGAAGGACGTCCTGATTACACATCTTATATATACCGAACCGTCACTTCCACGAAACACACGCGAAAGAAATTGAGGGCTTTGCCTCTCCTCTGTACTGCACTGCTCGTACGTCATCTACTCCGTCTCGCTCATCGGCGTGCACTGGCGATCGGGAAAATATGTCTCCAGAACCGTCGTTCTCGTAAAGTCCTGCACTGGGAGAAGACGAATAAAGTTTTTGGGAAGCGCTCCGCGTGACTGCTCATTGTTTGTCTGCTACAGCTCGTCTTTCTCTATGTTCGGGTGTTGCGCGTCGTCGTCACCATCTTGTACCGCGTATTGTACGAGTGGTGCATGCTACTGCTCCGAGCGTATCTGCTCTGAGCTCTCCTTCTGAACAAAATCATCGGTACGTATTTTTCATGTTTTACGTGTTCAATCTATTTTTTTTTCTTTTACATATATGTATAGATTGTATGAAATGATTCTGCTAACTTATACGGTTAATGTCATGATTTATTTATGGAATAAATTAAATCTATATGTGCTTATTTTTTCAACAACCAGTGCAATCTTGTCCTGCTGCAGCGCTTTCACACATACCACTGTTTTCTAATTCAACTGTAGTTAAGCAAAACTGCCAAAGTAGCATTCATGGTAACAAGAGCAGAATTCCCAAACTCCATGTCTCCTTTGGGAGTTGGCAGTGTAGGAGGCCAATTTTGCCCTCCATTTTAAGCCGCAGCCGCTGATAGATGGCCTCTGATGCGGTCCAGGCGTCCACCTGGATCCTCCCTTCCCCGACCGATCGCGCAGAGGAAGCAGCCAAGCAGGCCAAAGCCCCCGCCCTGATCCCCCCACTTCCCAACCCGCCGCCGCCGTACCGCCCGTGCCGTCGCCGGAGCCGCAGGTCCGCCTAGCTCCAGTCGTTCGTGCCCCTTCCCCCTCTGTCCTCGGATCCGGCCGGGCTGCTGCTGCCCCTTTGGGCTGGTGAGCCCGGTGCGTTGGCGGGGTTCGTCTGCGGCCGGTGCCGCGGCCGCCGCGCCACCCGATGGCGGGGCTCGAGGAGCTGAAGAAGAAGCTGCAGCCCCTGCTGTTCGATGACCCGGACAAGGGCGGCGTCAGTAGCAGGGTGGCCCTCCCGGAGGACACGTGCGACTCCTATGTGGTAAGCACGGGCAAGCACTGGCATTCCCGGGTGTATTTCTCAGCGGTAGCTGGAATTGGGGATGGCGTGGCAATGGGATGAATTCCATTATGTTTTTGAGCTTATACAGTAGCAATTTTGTTATTTGAGCTCGCCATCTGTGTACACTTGCATAGTGACCAATCAATCCTCACACAGTGGACTCTTATCTTTTTTTTTTTGCGGCTCTATTTTTTTTTGGCCTGGTACTGTGTGATTATCCAACATAAAGTGATAATAATGGAATTGGAGTATGGACATATGTCATAATTATTGCGGGGATCAATTGCCTTTCAGAGTTTTGAAAGTGCCTGCCACATGTCCAACTATTGCATAGAGTTCATCTATAAAAAAGTATTTCATAGAGTTCTCTTAGTGCTTGACCATTGTTTGCTGAGCCTGTTCTGTAGGGAAGTGTCTCAACAAGATGTTTCGGCTTTGTTAAGCCAGTTATCCTCTTGAATTCTGTGTTATGAGTTTTCACATACCCATGTACACTGAACAGCTAAATATAGTTTCTTTTTTTGCCGCAAGTAATACTTTCAATTACTTCTGTCTTTATTTATGTTAAAGTACGTGTAACTAACTGAACTAGTAAGAAAGTACACTCGGAATATCAGTATTGCTATTACCCAGTTCTGTGCAAACTATACTCACTCTTCTTTTCATAATATTTCATATCGACTTTGTCATTGGAGGTGGAATGGGTTATGCATTACGATTGATCATGGACTCATGGTATTGAACTTAAATATTTTGCCAGACATAATTAACTTGGAAACCTTTCAGTATTGATTGGAAGCATGATTGGAAGTAGTTTTTGCGCTAGTGATTTCTTGAATTTGAAAAATAAGAATGACATTGAAATAGTTTGATAGGCAGCGTTCTTAAAGGCATGAAAGACACTTGCAAAGATGTTATTGAGTATTCACGAAGTTAAGGCAGGAATCATGGCTTAGGCAGTTGGGCACATTATTTACTGATTTGCATGCAAGTATGAAAGATAATTAGACTTTTAGGACAATGTTAATCACAATTTTTCCCTGGTGTGAATATGATATTTATGTCTTCCATATCATCTCTTGGATGTTTGATAGTGCAATAAAACAAGAGATACTAAAAACATAGCTGCTAGGGGTCGCACTGATACTTATATATCCAATAACATGTATTACTGAATAGCATCTAACTTTGGTTATGGCCTTCTCTAATCCACCTGTTGCTTGTGAGTAACTGTGGTTATGGAGGAATACAAATATAGATGCTAGATACCCACCCTAAATGTTACCATATTTCTGGAGGGAACGGATTGGATAGCTATGGGCAACTGCTGGTTTAGCATCACTGACCAGGACCTGTACTGAAGATAGGGTAAGGGAAGTGAAGGTAAAAGTACAGAAAGAAGGTGCACTGAAGGTAGAGAAGAACAGGGATAGAGAGAGACGTTAGATTGGCAACTTCTTTGCTTGCCTGCATTGTTATCAATTGGTCCATATATACAAGACCCCTAGCACATGTGGCTGAGGACTCTTACCTCTAATCCCACTCAATCTTTAGAGCTCAGTGGATCAGCAAGCAACTACTTAATTAAGATCTTATCTGGACTTATGCCTTCTGGACTGCCGGTGGCACCAGTACCTGTTGAGGCAGGCGGGAGTACTGATGTTGGCTCTCCTTGCATGACACATGCTCTGAGAAAATTCCTCAAATTAATGGCCTTTTCAGAACATATGGTACCACATGAGTTTTGGCCTTTTTTATGTGTGTTTTCTGTAAATTTGAGTAATGTTTGGTTTCTGTTGTCATAGTCTGTTGCTTCCTGTTTCTTTTCTATGACTCCTATCTTTTTCCTAAGCTAGCTCAACCTACAATTTCTTCTCGCTTGTATGTATAAACTATATTAAGTTTAAGTTAAAATTTATACTTGTTTGCACAAAAGTACCATTACTGCATAATCAAATTAGAATATTAAATTAGGAAAGAATGTCAAAGATGCTTGGGTTGTGTAATGCCCAACGAGCATTTTGTTCTAACTTATATGATATTTTTCCTTATTGTCTTATTTATATTTATAATAATTTTATCTCTTATACTCTTTGTGAAGGTTTCTGATGGTGGAACTGTGAATTTGTTGAGTAGATCATTGGGTGAGTATAACATCAATGAGCATGGCTTTCATAAACGAAGCACTGGGCCAGAGGAGTCAGATTCTGGTGAGAAGGCATACCGATGTGCCTCTCATGATATGCACATATTTGGTCCCATTGGTAATGGTGCAAGCAGTGTTGTCCAGAGAGCGGTTTTAATACCAGTTCATCGAATTTTGGCCTTGAAGAAGATAAATATATTCGAGAAGGTTCATATCTTTATTCCTCAATTGCCCAAATGGCAGATTATGACCAGCTGTTGTGCACTTTTTTAAAAATTATTTCCATGTGAATCAAATGGTTTTTCCTCAATATCTAGTTTACAGTACTTCATCAGAGCAAATCTGCACATAGAAGACTGAGAAACTAGACTTATAATTGTTCACACCACTAATTCACTGGAACTTGTGTAGCTGAGTTATTAATGCTTTAGCTAGTGCTTATTTTCTTAGCAGTTAGCACCATTATATCCATTTCTAGATTCATCTTGGGGCGCTACTCTGAAAGTCAAAATTAATATTTTTTTAGCATCACCATGTCTATTTTAAGATTCATCTTGGGCCCTACTTTAGAAATCTAAGACAAGAAAGTCTAGCCTGATTCCTTTTAACCAATATAATTCATTTATATTTTTGACATTAGCTGTATCAAATGGAGCAAACCAAACAATATATTCGTCGATATTTTCTATTTGCATGATGGAGTATTCTGTCCTTTCCATAGTACATATTTATTTTCCCTTATCGACTTTCATTATGATTAAATATCCTTTCTATACCTAATATTTGAGGCCAGCTGGAGTGAGAGATGTTGTAGCTGAGTTCTTCCAATATAAACTGACATTTGTAGATGGATCCCTATTTAGTTTTAGTGATGGTAGAGTAGAAGATTCATTTCTATTTGTAGAATAAAATTGGAAATACTAAAGAATACAGATTTTTTTCTTTTTTTCTTCTACTTTTTATCCTGGCTGGTAGTAAACATGCCTAGATGATGCAACATTTTACAGAATTGGACGGCGAATTCAATTTTTTAGAACATTTATTTAATTGTAGCAAATAAGATCCAATTCAAATGAGAATCACTTAAAATTCGACTCTCCAAAGTATGCGTATTGGCAAATATTGTGAAACAGAAGGATTAATTCATAAGTTATCTGCTCATGGTATGAAACTCATTTTGGTGTTGCTCATAATCTTGGTACCTTATATTGATCTATTTATTTGATTCATACAATTCATCTGTTTTGTTGCAATCAGTAATCTGAGTCACCATACTTCCTATCTTTCTTGATGCCTTCGCAGGAGAAGAGACAACAAATTCTGAATGAGATGAGAACATTATGTGAAGCATGTTGTTATATTGGTTTAGTTGAATTCCAAGGTGCATTCTACATGCCTGATTCTGGACAAATAAGCATTGCCCTTGAATACATGGATGGTGGGTCCTTAGCTGATGTTATAAAGATTAAGAAATCAATACCAGAACCAGTTCTTGCACATATGCTGCAGAAAGTATTGCTCGTATGGATCTTTCACATCTACCCTTCATTTCTATGTTTTTTTTAGTATAACACAGGCTGGTTGATCAATCTTTTAAACTATATAAATTGTTTTCTTGTACAATTCTACAGGGTTTGCGCTACTTGCATGAAGTAAGACATCTAGTGCATAGAGATATAAAGCCAGCGAATTTACTGGTAAATCTCAAGGGTGAGGCAAAGATAACAGATTTTGGAGTGAGTGCTGGTTTGGATAATACGATGGCCATGGTATGCTACTTCTTGGTTACAATCCCCACAATTTTCTTTTGGTGTTTCTTATATGTCAATTTGATTGTTTTAAGGGAAAAAAGTAGGGGAGGACCCTGCTCATAAATATAAATTACAATATTCTCTATAGTTAATAAAGTACAAAGGCCTTCAAGGCCTGATGGGTAAACAAAGGTCTATAAGACCAACAGAGCTAGAAAATTAGAAACTGAAAGCTAATACAATTAGAGACTAAAAAAATAATTCCTCCGTTCTTTTTTACTTGTTATTTAGGACATTGACACAGGTTCCAATACACATGTTTTATCGTTGCTTATTCTAATAATATATTTATAAAAATTATTGAAAAATATAATTACATGTAAGTATTTTTCATGACGAGCCTACTGATATTAGTATTAATAGGAAATCCTATTTTTTGCATATATTATTGATTTATTATTTTCAAGGTTTGACTGCATGAATCCTAAAATGACATCTATTTGTGTATATATAAGCAAGTGAATCATGAACCTTGGCATTCTACATCCAGGACAGGATGTGTGGGTGAAGTTTGATGTTTCTTATATGCCAGTTCTCCTAGAATAGTACTTCAGTGACGTCAAATCATTTAGATTGAATCAGCGATATATTTTCTGCTAAATAAATATGTTCCAGTGTGCTACCTTTGTAGGCACAGTCACATATATGTCACCTGAGAGAATTCGTAATGAGAACTACTCTTATGCTGCTGATATTTGGAGCCTTGGACTAGCAGTATTGGAGTGTGCTACTGGTAAATTTCCATATAATGTGAATGAAGGCCCAGCCAACCTCATGCTGCAGGTAATATGGTTTGTGGCCAGTTAGTATATTTATTTGTCTGTAATTATTGTTTATTTCTATAGTATGTAATATCATCTCTTCTATTGTTGATCAACTGTGTCTACTGTTTGCACCTTTTGGTTGGATGGTTTTGTGATTTGATACATGATATACCTAACAATATTCCATTCCTGCAAGTTTTTTAAAGAAAGTGGTCGCGCAATAATATTAATGTAATAATATTTACAGTTAGATAATTTATATACTTAGTTTAGAACCTGAATGCATTCCTGTTGGAACACAGCAATGTAAAAAGGCGATAACATGGCACTGGTGACCAAGTGATTTAACATTTTGCAATGTTTTGTCCGCAATTCGTTGGTTTCCTTACAAATTTAGTATTTTCAGATTCTGGATGATCCATCACCAACACCACCAAAAGATGCTTATTCATCCGAGTTTTGTTCGTTCATCAATGATTGCTTGCAGAAAGATGCTGATGCAAGGCCTTCATGTGAGCAGGTAAAGAGATTCTGTGTAATGTATGTACTGATTTTCAAGCAATTTGAGTTCCTTAGATAGGAATTCAAGTCATATCATTTGTGATAGAATAGGAATAGAAAGAGCGATTAGATAGAAAGAGCGATTAGAGCAATTCATAATCACTACTAGAAACGACCAATGGTTAAAAAAGTTCTATACATAAGAAAATTAGACTTTCAGGTATCATGGTTCTTTCAAGCGGCATTAGTTGTTATTATAAGCATAGTATAAATCGTGATTGGTAATGGCTTGATCTAATCACAATGTCATGTCAATATATCTTGCATACCAACACAATTTTGTGGATTGTGGTACACTTTTCTTTTCCTTTTGCTGACTAGAATATTTAACATCTTGCAGCTTTTGTCACACCCATTCATCAAGAGGTATGAGAACACTGCTGTGGACTTGGTAGCTTACGTCAAAAGTGTTGTTGATCCAACAGAAAGATTAAAGCAAATAGCAGAGGTTAGTTCCTTGTAACACATAGCAGTTTCTTTCCTACTGTAGTTCAACAGCACAAAATAAGTTTATGTTGGCATGCCCCACATGACAAATTGAAGAAGCCACGCCTTTATCTAGTTTGATATATCCTTTGTTACTTGTAACTGCCTCAAACAACATGACATAACCATAGGATACATAAGTCAACCTAAACACACAATAGCTTGTAGCAAGCTACAAGGGTTCAGATCATCAAAAGTGGTTGACTATTTATCTCATGAAATTGCAAGATCTTCTGGTAAAGATATATTATGAAGTTGCAAGAAGTCAAATAGTAGGAATTATGGTTCGTCCTGGGTCTGTGAAAATGAGGTAAAGGTAACCAAATCAAAGTAGTTACCAGTTTCTAACTAAAGAGATCTTAAGCATCTTATCTGATCTGACCTTAAGGAACTTAGCCTAACGTGCAAGCATAGTAATTAATTGAGTAACTTGTCTCTATGCCTTTGCTGCTGCTGCTGCTCCCTGCTGGGCTGTTGGTTGGACCTTGCGTCTGGAGTAGGTGTTCTACCTTGAAAGGGAAAAAACAAAAAAAGAATACTCCCTTTGTTGGAGATTGTTAGTTGTATGTTCTCAAGCCCCTTGTTGAAATTTGTTGGGTGCATATGTTCCCTAAGCACATTTTATGGGTTATTTGCCTCTAATACCCTGCTTAAACCTTTGAGCTGCATGCACGGTTAGTACCCTGCATACACTTGAAGAGACTCCTAGTTGCCTGTCCGATTAGTGCATGCATGCAGTTGGATCTGTGGAGGTGGTGCTGTAATGCATGCATACAGTATAATAGAGCAGCCTTAAACATTATTTTGGTAAAACAACTGGCTTCTTTTGTATAAGAACCCAGAAAATATAACTCATGGTCTCCAACTGAGAGAGTACTATGTTAGGTCCATGGTTTAATGATGACACAATCAATTATATGTTTGCTCTATGGACATGCATGTTAAGGTTCCAAGGACTGAGGGGAGATCACTCGCCCTTGTGATGCCACCAGAATGAGGCTCTGAGGATGGCAGTGAGAAGCCGAGAGGCTAGAGAACTTCTGTTTGTTATGGCGTGAGAACCCCATGGGCAGAAGAGAAGCAAGAGTGCATGGTTCACAAATGTTCAACTGGAGGATTAGGATAGAGTTCAGATGAGAATTGCGCAAGGAGCAGTCCAATGTGCAGGTATGGAGGAGAGAGCTAGGAAAGAGTCCATGAATAGAGTTGGATCCATGTACTAAGGTGCTTCCTAGTTTGAGTATAATTTTAGGGGTTAAGTTGACCTACATTAGTGTTGTGCTGTCAGCGATGCTACATTTGAGCAGGCATGAAATGGATCCATCTTTCTATTGTGCTTCCCTGAACCCTTCTGGTTTCTCTTGCCCCCAGCTATCCTACATTTTGCTGTCGTGACTCGTGGTGAGCCATCACCATAATCTCACCCTACTCCGTTTAGACATGTTATTGTTTATTTTTTGCTTAATGAGTACAAAGATGACAGCCATATAAATAGGCATAACACTCCTAATGGGATTTTAACTAACCATCTAATATGAATGTAATCAATTAATATGCATGCAATTACTGCTAAATATGGAGATGCGCCTGATAATGCTGTGTCCTAATGAGGTGTTTGATTGGGGGTAAGTTTCCAGAGGGAATGGGACTTTAGTGGGTCAAAGTGGGATTGGGATGGGGGGTTTTAGTGGTTAACTCGTTCAGTTCCTCAGTGAAATATTGCTATATCCATTCTCAGAGGGGCCTGATAGAAATGTGTACTAGCTGAAAGATTTGAAGTTGTACTTCCGGTACAAATTTATTTGTACTGCAGATACAGATATTTGTACAACCCACGACTAAAGTTACTGTGTGTGGTCTAGTGGTAGTTCTCTGAAGTCTGCAGTGCATGGTGACAGCCATTGTTTCCCTTTTTCATCAATTCTATTACTTCCAATGAAATTTCAGTTAGAAAAACTAGATTTTGTGAGATCTCTCCATCTCCAAACCCTACCATGTTTTTTTCATATCCGAGAGACTGAATCTTGGGTACTACTCGTGTCATTTATTACCAGGGAAACATGTGGGAATTGGGGTGGTTGGGAATAAAGGCAAAACTCCCAATCCCCCCTCTCCCTATGGTTGCCGAACAGGCCAACCAACAAGCATGCACGCACAACCAAAATTAAGGATGCAATAGCAGAAAGTTTAACTTATTTTTTCTTAATCCCAGATGCTTGCTGTACATTACTACCTCCTGTTTAATGGCACTGATGGGATTTGGCATTATATGAAGACATTCTACATGGAAGAATCAACTTTCAGGTACCTTGGGTGATGTTACACCTATTCAGGATTGTAAAAAATATCTGTAGTATGCTGTGTAGCATCTTTTTGCTGTTTAGGGGGGTTAACTAACATTGAGTTTCTCAAGAAAAAACAAACTTGTATAGACTGTAGGTCCATAGATCAGTTGTTTCTGGAATCAATTTCTAATCTAGAAACTATTGGCCCATCAGTATGTGGCCAGTGATTAGGACCATGTACCGGAATCAACTGTGTCTAATCTTATTTGATTCCTAGTTTGGCCCCTGTTTCTTGAAAACCAAACAAAGTTGGCTAGCTAATATTTTTCTTCCATTTTCTCAAGCAATAGTGCAATTGTGTTTTTTTTCTAACGGTATAATGTGGGAACTGGCTTTAACGGTGGTCGGTGGCTTGTGTTGCTGAAAAATTTGACAGAAGTAGGTGAATTATCAGTCATAGTTTGCATAGTCGTGACTGGCTATTACTGCCAGAGTGCCAGTTTCTCCACGTTTATCCACGGACATGTATTCTACTTTTATGATTTAGATGATAACTTTTCTGTCAGGGAGGATACAGTCTTTTCTGCCCCTATAGTTCACATGACATTTTGTATCATCTGTTCTGTTCTTTCAGTTTTTCAGGGAATGTGTACGTTGGCCAAAGTGACATTTTTGATACTTTATCAAATATAAGAAAAAAGTTAAAAGGTGATCGGCCTCGAGAGAAAATTGTTCATGTTGTTGAGAAGCTACATTGTCGTGCACATGGAGAAACAGGAATTGCTATACGTGCGTCTGGATCGTTCATTGTGGGAAACCAATTTCTAATATGTGGTGAAGGGTTGCAAGCTGAAGGGATGCCCAGCTTGGAGGAACTCTCCATTGATATTCCAAGCAAGCGGGTAGGACAGTTCCGGGAGCAATTTATCATGGAGCCAGGAAGTTCCATGGGATGCTACTACATATTAAGGCAAGATCTATACATCATCCAAGCCTGATAACATGTATAATTTGTAAGGTCAGTCTCATAACTCATGTTAGTGATTTTTCACACGACAATATATCTTGTGTACTTCATTTCCAAGTCTTCAACGCTCTTATATTATTTTTGCAATTGCAACAATATTTATTTTTTTACCTTGTGATATTGCCTCTGTTCTCTACTGTGCTCAGTTTGGTAGATTGATGATGTTGATAATGCATTCTCCCTAGGGGATTGCTTTGTTTGCAGTTAAGTTCTATTTATGCTGTCATGGTGCCACGGTGGGATCCATATGGTTCAGGATTGTTGAAAGTTGCTGATGAAGGCTATAGGATGGTATCCACGTCTCAAGACCCTTACACTTAACTTTCTCTGACTTAAGTAATATCGTGAAGTCTTCTGGCTTCATCATTTTATGACTTCTCGCTACGAGCAAATTTGTAATGATCAAACATTTCGTATTGTTGTCTGTAAGGAAACTAAGACATCAAATATATATATATTTTTGAATAGGTCTGTTCTTTGGGGAAATTGCCTCGATTTCTTTCTATTGACCCATTATCGGGAAGTTGGGGTAAAGCCTCCCTGTTGTAGATTAGAACATTCTTATATGGTATGCTAAGTGTAAAATAATTCAATGTAGGGCTGAGATGCTGGGATCTCAACGGGCATATTAAGGCCATGTTGAGAAAACAGGGACTATAGCTTATGCTTTTTCATTACAACTTTTTTACTAATATGAATATGTTTGAAATGCTCAGCTTGACTTGTCTGTCTAACGATTCAACGAGAGAGGCATCTGTCCGGCAGGTCGACGCCCGGTCCGGGTCTTATAACGTGGGCTTACGCCGTCGTCAAGCTAGCTCTGTTTTCGAGCGCTTCGTCTGCTAGAATCTCTAGTTTTTCTAAACCTAGTTTATGAGAATCTGCAGTTGTAGCTTTTTTTAGATCTCTAGTTTTCTCAAATAGTTTAGATTTTTTATCTAAATATACTAAGATTTTGAGAATCTATAAAAATAAACTAAAAGCCAAAAAATAAAAAACTCAATTTTTTTAAATTATCACTAGTTACTTCTCAAGATCGTCGAACTGGGCCCTAGAGCAAGCCCTTGCTATTTGCCACCGCCTCTAGCTTTGTGCAGTTGTTCGGCTATAGAGACCTGCTTCCCCTATGAGCTTTTAGAGCTCCGCGCTGTCCCCAGAGGTGGTACCCGTGATATAGTGGAGGGCGGGAGCTAAAGGTAATACACTCAACAGGTTATTGGAAGTTGCCGTCGCCGTCGTTATTGTCGGTTATCTTTCAGTTCAGTATGTTGCCGTGACGAGAGAGATGGAGAGGAGAGCAGGGAAAATGAGAAATTTAGATAAGTGAAACATTGTTTCGGAGAGTACACACAAGGACGTCATTTACGTCACTACACACGCACACACATACGCGCTCCATACACACATGCTTGGGTAAAGATTTGAAGCCGTGGAGCTTCAATGTACTGGTAGCATGCAATCCCACTGAAGTGCCCAGCCTGCTCACTCCACCACGAGCGTACGACCGCACTCAATTCTTAAATGAAAACATATTTTTATGATATATATTAGAAATTTTCGGGTTTTTTTCAGTTTTCCTAAAAAATGGCCCCACATTTTTTTCTTGATTTGAATCACTTTTTGTTTTTGCCTTTTTTTACTTATATGTTAATATGTACTAGTATTTTTCAAAGGAATCAAGTAGGTAATCGGTTGTTTTTATCCTAGTTTCATATATAGTGAGTACTAGAAATTTTGGAATTTACAGTCCAAGATTTATAATTTACCGTGTAAATGTATATAATTTATAGTGTAAGAAAAGAAATTTACGGTGTAAAATATATGCAAAAAAATTGTCTTGTAAAAAATATGGCGAAAAAATAGATAGTCTCTTTTTTCTAGGGGTATTAATTGCTACTTCGAAATTTTTTTGATATATTCTCTAAATTTGGTAAAATGTTTGTGCTGTGAAAGAAATTGTGTCAAAATTTTCCATTTGATATCCTATTCTTTTCAGTTACTTCACCATATTATTGCCATGAATGATCACTTATTCTAAGCTATTTGTTAACTTTGTAGATAATAGTGAATAGCATAGTGGTCCACCTATTTTTACCAATGTTGTAAGTTAAACAAGAGCTAAACTATTTGCTTTGGACTAGATATGTTTGCAAATTGTTTCACTTTGACCTTATCCTCCAAGCTCTTATACTGCTTGCTCCTCTATTTCTTATCCAATAGGCTATAGCCTAGGCAATTCTGAGTGAGCAGAGAACCCATGCATAGCACAAGTCTCATTTGCCCCCGAACCCCCACTCTGTGCTACGGTTGTTGGGCCTTCATCGTCAGAAGAAATGAGAAAGGGGAAAGCTGAAGCTTCGCCTCCTGATACCAATTTTAGCGCCACGTCCTTCTTAGATCACCGGCGATGCCTCTTCCACCACCAAGCATAGCATCTGGTTTGTCTCTGCCAAACAGGAGCAAGGCCAGCCAACGAACTCGCCGGTGCACAAAGAGAGGAGGCAGGTTGGTGTGGGTAGTGCCCATCTTGAGCTCAAGCTCAAGCTCAAGCTGAAGCTCAACCTCTCCCCGTAGGCCCTAGAACCTCGAGCTCCACCGCCTACGTCTGCTTACCCCATATCCAGCTCTCAATCTCATTGCACGGTGGGTGGTTCAAAGTGAACTATAATTGCCATTCTGTCATCCTCGAAAATAGGTTTCGCTAAAATACCATCGTTTAAATAAGATTTGTTAAAATACGAAAATGCTTTAGCCTGAAAGTCTGATCAAGGGGCTCGTGTCAAAAGCTCAGGGTACGAGCCATCTACCATCAGCGGTAACTCACCGTGTATTCATCGGATGGCTAGAAACTGTTGAAAATATAAGCACATGTAGATTTAATTTATTCTATAAATAAATCATGACATTAATAGTATAAGTAAACAGAATCATGTAATCTGATCTAAACATGTATATGACAGCAATTAATATGAATAGATTAAACATAAGAGACATAGTGTACGCGTACCTACAGCCCTGTTGTGGGGGCTGTTGTGGAGTAGACACGGGCGCACCCTGTTCTAGAGGAGACACAAGCGCAACACGTACCGTACGAACGACACGCGGCACCGGGTGATGACGACGACGCGCAGCGCCCGAACGTGAAGGAAGACGAGCCGTGATGGGCGCACAGCAAGCAGTCGCGCGTAGCGCTTCCCAAAAACCTTATTCGCCCTCTCCCAGTGCAGGACGTCGAAGGCGAGGGTTCCGGAGACCTGCTCTCCCAATCCGTCGGTGCACGCCGACGATCGGGACAGAGTAGACGACGAACCACGGCTTAGAACAGAAGAGATGGCAAGCCTTAGACTGTTTTCGCATATATTGCGTGGAGACAGCAGCTCGGTATTTATAGAGATATTAGGACGAGTGATCAGGATGCCCACAGGATCTCTATCTCGTAACCGAACCGGATAGGCTGCGCGTATCCTATCCGGACTCTAATTTGCAGCAAAACAAAAAACTGCAAAAAGAAGCTGCATCTGCGCAAGCATGAGAAGCCAATTTTGGCGGATCAATCACGCGCATGTTGCGTACGCGCGCCGCCTGGCCTGGCCTGGCATGGCGAGGCAAGGCGAGGCGAGCGAGCGCGCCCGTGTGTTCCTCCAGTTCTCTCCACTATGCATGTCTCAAGTGGCTAGGAGAGAACTCACCCTTATAAGGAGGTCTCTTTCCTAGAACTAACAAGGTGGTACTAAACTTCCCATGCCACTCCCCATGAGGTGGGCTTTTGAGATTTTTCTAGAAATTATTCTCCACATGGGCCTTAGCCCATTTAACAATTTCAACAATTCCCCACCAAATCTCAAAGTCCCAAAGAGATTTGCCATTCTCCAAAATACTGTTTATATACCAGCTTTTCGATGGAGACCGGTTAAGGTTGAACATCCATCTAGAACTCCAAGCTACACTTACTCACAACTTGAACAATGGACTACGCCTTGAATTACAAGTTTTGTGCAAGTAAGTTTCACTCAAAGTCTTGACTAATACTAGGCCGTCAGTAGCCTACCCCTCGGTTGGAGCTTATAAGTCATACTCCTTGGTATTTCATGAGCTTCTTAGGATATTCACCCAAAATCTCCATAGATCGCGACCAACGGTCAAGCTCATATAGGTGTGTTCTTTCAAGAATGCTCTATAGAACAGCATCTTCGCTATTTAAAACCAACAAAACACATTAAGGCAAAGGACATCCTGCCTTACAGCTTGTGAGAGTATATGCATCTTCACTTAGAGACAGTTAAAGGTACCCTCCTCCCGTTAACTAATGGCTTGTTCTTTCCAGGTCCTAATTCACGGGATCGCCGATCACATAGGTTGGGTTACCACCATAGTGTTACTTACATAGGTCTCATTTTCATCTCCCTCGATGCATTATCTATCACATTTCGTGATAGTCCCTTTGTAAAGGGATCTGCCGGGTTGCTTGCTGTTTGGATATAATCCAAACTTATAATTCCGGAATTTCTCAATTTCCTGACAGAATTTAATTGTCTCTTCACATGCCTGGACGATTTTATGTTATCCTTAGAACTATTCACCTTAGTGATGACAGTTTGATTCTCACAGTTCATAAGGACAGCCGGCACTGGTTTTTCAACCACATGCAAATCCATTAATAAATCACGCAGCCATTCTGCCAGTAGCAGTATCTAATGCCGTAAGCTCTGCTTCCATGGTTGACCTTGTCAAAATGGTCTGTTTGCACGACCTCCATGAAACAGCACCACCACCTAGTGTAAAAACATATCCACTAATGGCTTTGATCTCATCAATATCAGAGATCCAGTTGGAATCACTATATCCCTCCAATACTGACGGGTACCCAGTATAGTGAAGTCCAAGATTCATAGTACCCTTCAGATAGCGCATAACTCGCTCAAGCGCGTGCCAAGGATCATCTCTCGGATTAGAGGTAAACCGGCTCAATTTGCTCACAACAAAGGAGATGTCTAGCCTAGTTGCACTAGCTAGATACATAAGTGAGCCAATTATCTAGGAGTACTCTAGCTGATTCCTAGTAATTCTTCTGTTTTTGTAAAGCAAAAGACTAGAATCATAAGGAGTTGGAGAAGGCTTACTATCAATATTGCCAAAGCAGCTCAAGACTTTTTTCACATAATGAGATTGCAGAAGTGTAATCCCATCATCACCTCTGATTAGCTTAATGTTTAAGATAACATCAGCTACTCCTAGATCTTTCATATCAAAGTTTTGAGACAAGAATGATTTAACCTCATTGATCACCTCAAGGTTTGTCCCAAAGATTAGTATGCCATTAACATACAAACACAGAATAACTCCCTCACCCCCACCATAGCGATAGTATACACACTTATCTGCCTCGTTGACTGCATAGCCCGCAGAAGTTAGTGTTCTATCAAATTTCTCACGCCACTGCTTAGGAGCTTGTTTCAGACCATACAAAGATTTTAACAACTTTAGCACCTTGCCTTCTTGACCTTCTACTACAAATCCATCAGGCTGCTCCATATAAATTTCCTCATCTAGCTCTCCATTAAGAAAAGCTGTCTTAACGTCCATTTGATGAACGAGAAGATCATGTGAGGCAGCCAAGGAGAGAAATACACGAATTGTGGTCAATCTAGCAACAGGTGAGTAAGTGTCAAAGAAATCTTCGCCTTCTTTCTGAGTATAGCCCTTGGCCACAAGCCGAGCCTTGTACTTTTCAATAGTACCGTCAAGCCTTAGCTTCTTCTTGAACACCCACTTGCAACCTACGGGTTTGCACCCATAGGGTCGCTCTGTCACCTCCCAAGTCCCGTTAGCGATAATGGAGTCCATTTCGCGACGAACAGCCTCCTTCCAGTAGTCAGCATCAGGGGATGCATAAGCTTCTGAAATTGACTTGGGAGTGTCATCCACAAGTTATACAGTGAAGTCGTCACCAAAGGACTTAGCTATCCTTTGTCTCTTGCTCCTTTTAGGAGCTTCACTGTCATCCTCCTCAGCGAGATGTTCAAGTGTATGTTCAGTTTGTTTTGGTGGTGTGATTAAATTGGGAATTGAATCAGAAGATTGACTCGAAGTGTTATGTGTATCCTTCATTGGGAAAGTTTCCTCAAAAAACGTAGCATCACGAGATGATGGGGGACGGGGTTCCCAATCTTCCGTCAGGTACAGATAACTATCGTTTTTGGTGGAACGCGACATACCGATCCGGCTTCAGATCAGAAGATCCGATTCCTACAACCTTAGCACCACGACTCCTCTGGTTATCAACCGTGTCACAAATCCGGTTGACCTCACCAAGAAGGCTAATCCCTGCCTGCGAAACGAGGAACACAAGCAAGAACCCGAAAGTATGCAACTCAATTAAAGTGACAATTGCAGATGAATGATTAAGCACTCGAAGTTGGGGTTTCACAACCAATGATGGCAACTGTTCGAAGACAGATTAATCTAAAGCAAAACCCAACCCTAACGTGGGCGGAGGCTACTGAATATATAGTCTAAGGGTCGTCACACCCCCTGGACGCGCCCTCTAATGGGCTCTAAGATGATACACGGCCCAACGGACCAAAAGACGGTGACGCAGCACCCTGGCAGATTCTGGACGCTGACTTGTTTCGACGATTCCCGTTGACTCCGGTGGAATTTGGATGTCAAACCAAAGCCATTGGTTATCTTATGAAATTATCTTTCCATGCATATGTGGATCGTCGAAAACGGAGTCCGTATGCATCCTGGGCATCCGTTTTACTGTAGACTGGTCCTGAAGGCCGAGGCAGACTCGAACTCGAGTTGGACTGGGCCTCCGGCTTGTCTTGGGTGTCCTTGCTGTTCTTCTCCGCCTCCACACCTCTCTCCAAGTACTTTATGATCCTCTCCAATGTTCCTAAGCAAGATAACATCATTAGGTAGCAATCTATTCTCAAAACTATGAAAAAGATCGCTTAAGAACGAGCTCACCTCTAGATTTAATTGTCGCATTCGAGCTCGGGTCATTGGACCTTGCATAACGGTTGGAGGATCAGCGGGTGCATCCGAAGGAGTGATGTCCTCATCACGAGACTCTAAAATTGTACCCGTATTCATGTCAGGTACCTCAGATTTAACTATTAAAAATCTATAAGCAATGCTATGATGAGCATATCCCAGAAAGACACAGTCCACAGTTTTAGGTCATAGCTTACGTTTTTTTGTTATTGGTACATTGACTTTCGCCAAGCACCCCATGTACGCAAGTAAGAAAGTGATGGTTTTCTCCCAATCCATACCTCATATGGTGTTTTATCCATATTTCTGTTAGGAATTCTATTTAATACATAATTCGAGGTCAACAAAGCCTCCCCCCACTATGCCTTAGGTAATCCCGCAGTGTCTAACATGGCATTCACCAAGTCAGTCAGCGTACGGTTCTTCTTTTCGGCAATCCCATTAGATTCGGGAGAATAGGGAGACGTTTGCTCATGTATAATGCTATGTTCCTCACAGAATAAATCAAAAACATTAGGGAAAAACTCTCCACCACGATCTGACCTTAGTCTTTTTATCTTTCTGTCAAGTTGGTTTTCAACTTCTGCCTTATAAATTTTAAAATAGTCTAGGGCCTCATCTTTCGTTTGCAATAAATACACATAATAGAATCTAGTTGCATCATCAATCAAAGTCATAAAATATCGTTTTCCACCCTTCGCCAACACCCCATTCATTTCACAAAGATCTGAATATAGGAGTTCTAGTGATGCCAAGTTTCTCTCCTCGGCAGCTTTGTGGGGCTTGCAAGGTTGTTTTGATTATACACAACTATGGCACTTAGAACCTTTGACAATAAAAAAACTTGGAATTAAATTCAAACTGAAAAGCCAAGACATCAAACCAAAATTAATATGACATAAACGTGAATGCCAGATACTGGCCTCATTATCCACACTGCCACAAATATGGTTCGCAGACTTATTGCAGAAATCAGAAAGGGAAAAACGGAACAAGCCTCCGCACTCATAGCCTTTATCAATAAAATATCCATGTTTAGACACGACTACTTTATTAGACTCAAATACCAACTTAAACCCGTCTCTACATAGACAGGAACCACTAACGAGATTCTTGTCGATAGTGGGGACATGCTGCACGTTCTTCAGCTGCACGATCTTTCCCGAAGCAAACTTCAGATCTACTGTACCAACACCATGAACAGAAACATGTGACCCATTTCCCATTAGGACAGAGGAATCCCGGCTGACTTGATAAGAGGAAAACAAAGATATGTCAGCACAAACATGAACATTGGCCCCCATATCAACCCACCAATTAGTAGACTGATTAACTGAGAGAACAGTAGGTGAATTACCATACCCGGTTCCATCTCCAGTATTGCCAATGGTCATATTGACAGACTTAGAGGTCTGTCCTGCAGGTGCCTTTATTCCCTTACGTTGTAGACACTTCCTGGTGAGATGACCAGGCAAGCCACACACAAAGCAAGTTCTGACATCTTCCTCCTTGATGTTGTTCCTCCTTTTCTTGAAGTTGGTATTTTGTTGGACTTTGATAAATTTTCCTTTATTGTTCTTGTTAGCAGTCTTTTGCACCACATTGGCACTAGACTGTCCACCATCGCCTTTTGACGCAGCGTCCTTTATCCGAGCTTTCTCCTCAACATCAAGAAACGCAATTAACCCCTCAACGGAGTACTCCTGTCTCTTGTGTTTGAGTGCAGTACCAAAACTCCTCCATGAAGAAGATAGTTTTGCAATAATACATGCAATCACAAATTTGTCAGGAAGGGCACACTTAAGGAGTTCGAGTTCCTTAGCAATGGTTTGTAGTTCATGAGCCTGTTCGACCACAGAACGGTTGTCAACCATGCTGAAATCGTGAAACTGCTCCATGACGTATAAATCGTTGCTAGCATCAGTAGCACCGAATTTGGTATTCAGTGCATCCCATAACTCCTTAGCGTCGGTCATATGCATGTACACCTCGACCAGACGATCACTAAGAACGCTAAGAATGCATCCCATAAAGAGAGTAGTGGCTTCCTCAAATTCTTTCTGCTGTTCAGCAGAGAGAACTCCTTCAGGTTTGCCAGTACTCACCCAGAAGCACTTCATAGCTGTCAGCCACAAAGTGACTCTAATCTGTCATCTCTTAAAGTGCATGCCGGTAAATTTATTCGGCCTCAGTGCATCGGCAAAACCAGCCATCGTAAAACTACAATGCCTATTATAAGGTTTTTGGATTGTTGAAAATATAAGCACATGTAGATTTAATTTATTCCATAAATAAATCATGACATTAATAACATAAGTAAACAGAATCATGTAATCTGATCTAAACATGTATATGACAGTGCATCGGCAAAATCAGCCATCGTACGCTAAGAATGCATCCCATAAAGAGAGTAGTGGCTTCCTCAAATTCTTTCTGCTGTTCAGCAGAGAGAACTCCTTCAGGTTTGCCAGTACTCACCCAGAAGCACTTCATAGCTGTCAGCCACAAAGTGACTCTAATCTGCCATCTCTTAAAGTGCACGCCGGTAAATTTATTCGGCCTCAGTGCATCGGCAAAACCAGCCATCGTAAAACTACAATGCCTATTATAAGGTTTTTGGATTGTTGAAAATATAAGCACATGTAGATTTAATTTATTCCATAAATAAATCATGACATTAATAACATAAGTAAACAGAATCATGTAATCTGATCTAAACATGTATATGACAGTGCATCGGCAAAATCAGCCATCGTATGCTAAGAATGCATCCCATAAAGAGAGTAGTGGCTTCCTCAAATTCTTTCTGCTGTTCAGCAGAGAGAACTCCTTCAGGTTTGCCAGTACTCACCCAGAAGCACTTCATAGCTGTCAGCCACAAAGTGACTCTAATCTGCCATCTCTTAAAGTGCACGCCGGTAAATTTATTCGGCCTCAGTGCATCGGCAAAACCAGCCATCGTAAAACTACAATGCCTATTATAAGGTTTTTGGATTGTTGAAAATATAAGCACATGTAGATTTAATTTATTCCATAAATAAATCATGACATTAATAACATAAGTAAACAGAATCATGTAATCTGATCTAAACATGTATATAACAGTGCATCGGCAAAACCAGCCATCGTACGCTAAGAATGCATCCTATAAAGAGAGTAGTGGCTTCCTCAAATTCTTTCTGCTGTTCAGCAGAGAGAACTCCTTCAGGTTTGCCAGTACTCACCCAGAAGCACTTCATAGCTATCAGCCACAAAGTGACTCTAATCTGCCATCTCTTAAAGTGCACGCCGGTAAATTTATTCGGCCTCAGTGCATCGGCAAAACCAACCATCGTAAAACTACAATGCCTATTATAAGGTTTTTGGATTGTTGAAAATATAAGCACATGTAGATTTAATTTATTCCATAAATAAATCATGACATTAATAACATAAGTAAACAGAATCATGTAATCTGATCTAAACATGTATATGACAGTGCATCGGCAAAACCAGCCATCGTAAAACTACAATGCCTATTATAAGGTTTTTGGATTATGTAAACAGAATCATGTAATCTGATCTAAACATATATATGACAGCAATTAACATGAATAGATCAAACATACAGTGGAGCAGACACGGGCGCACCAGCTTAGAATAGAAGAGATGGCAAGCCCTAGACTATTTTCCCTCCAGTTCTCTCTACTATACATGTCTTAAGTGGCTAGGAGAAACAGAAACAACTACCAATATATTTCAATCCAGTGCGCCATCTGATGTAGAACGACTCTGCACCAAATCACCTACAGACCCCATGTCTGTCTGCTCTCCTTTGCTCCTCAACACGTGAGCTTCAAATAATTTTTATCTCCTAAATTATTTATTAAATCAGCGATCCAATTATACCATTATATTTATTGCAACTAATTCTTTAAAACAAGTGCTCACATAATTATATTTTGATTAAACAAATATTTATGTTTTAGCCGTTAAAATTCAATGTTTAATACTTAGGAGCGTAATATTTCAACTAGGTTTTTACCGTGTTTCATATTTTAATTTATGATCTCATAAAATTTTTTATATTTCAACACTTAAAAATTGATGTTTAATGTGTGAGAGCGAAATGTTTCAATTGTGGTCTGGTTGTGTTTCACCATTTTAGTGTATTGATTCTATGAAATTTATCGATTTTTTGAGAGAAAAATGTTTCAACTAGGATTTAATGATATTTTATTTATTTATTTATGTTCCAGTTATTAATGTTTTATGCTCCTCAACTCTACGCGATTCCTTTAGAATTTTGAGTAAAGAAATTTTACCCTGTCACATGTTGAAAAGAGTGCATTATGTATTAACTATTAAGGGGAAAACTGGGAAGGATCAAGCGTTGGGTGCCTGATACAGTGAAAAAATCGGATAGTCAAATGTTCTAGTTGATCAATGGTGAAACATCAGTTATATGTTATGAATTAAAAAAAACTAGTCATTGTGATGGAGAGAGCAACCCCTTTGGACGGCTCAAGACCGAAGCCTAGAGGCGAAGACCCTGGCACAGGTGAATTGTAACGTCTAGAAATTCGTAACTAGAATTCTGAACATTCCTGTTTATTAAATCCCTGTCCAGAAAAGCTAGGGTACACAATACTAAGTTGCCATACAGAGTGCATCTTACAAACAGAATAAAATTGTCTTACATAAATATAGCGGTAAATAAAATTAAAGCCTATATACGGCTAGCCAAGCAGAGGCTTCCATTCCACAGGCGTCTTGACAGCGGAGCTAGCCTAGTCCTCCTGATGGTCCTCGTCAGATATGTACTCCACCACTGAGAGGGGGGAAAGGAGCAAGACCGAGTACCACCCATAGTATTCAACAAATCACACCCACAAATATGTACAATGCATGGGAGACAAAGATAGGCTCAGGGTTCATTTGCATAAAAGCAGTTGCAAACAGTAAAAAGGTTGATTAATTGAACAATATTAATCTTCCACTAATTAACGTTACTCCACGTTAATTAGGCCCAACCATCCATCCTAACACTATAGCAAAATTTGCATGTCAATTTATTATAGTGAGGCTAATCATGGTAAGTCTTGACCAATCGCCCATAACCGCATCAACGTTACTCCACGTTAATCAAACCCAACCATCCATCCTAACACTATAGCAAAATTTGCATGTCAATTTATTATAGTGAGACTAATCACGATAAGTTTTGACAAATTGTCCATAACCGCGGGCACAACTATTCGAATAGATTTACTCTGATCAAAGTAAATCTATTCAAATAGCCGTGCCCGCGGTTATGGGTGATTGTTTAAGACTCACCGTGATTAGTCTCACTATAATAAATTGACATGCAAATTTTGCTATATTGTTAGGATGGATGGTTGGGCGTGGTTAACGTGGAGTAACGTTAATCAGTGGAGAATTAATATTGTTCAATTAATCAACCTTTTTACTGTTTGTGAACTACTACTGTTTGCAACTGCTTTTACGCAAATGAACTATGAGCCTATCTTTGTGTCCCGTGCATTGTGCATATTTGTAGGTGTGATTTGTTGAGTAGTATGGGTGGTACTTAGTCTTGCTTCTTTTCCCTCCTCTCAGTGGTGGAGTACATGTCTGATGAGGACCATCAAGAGGACTAGGCTAGCTCCGTCATCAAGACGCCTGTGGAATGGAAGCTTCCGCTTGGCTAGCCGTATATAGGCTTTAATTTTATTTACAGCTGTATTTATGTAAGACAATTTTATTCTGTTTATAAGATGCACTATGTATGACAACTTGGTATTGTGCACCCTGGCTTTCCTAGACAGGGATTTAATACACAGGAATGTTCAGAATTCTGGTTATGAATTTCTGGGCGCTACATGAATGGCCCGCCGGACTTGGTGAAGCCACTAGGCGTAATGGCGAAGAGCACTGCGCATAAAGCGAAGCTACTAGGAGCAGATGATGAGCCCGAGAGCGGGCGAAGACCCTAGTAAGGAGATGAAGGGCCTGAAGCACCGAGCGAAGAGTGGAACAGGTGAACGACTTGGCGAGCAGGCAAAGCCTGGCTGAGGATCGAAGAGCCTGCCAACACCATCTCTATCTAGGGGGATGGAAGGCCCATTAAGAAGGCGGCCCATCCGAGGGCCCAGCTGCCCATCAAGGGCCCATGATTGAGAAAAGATACATATACCCCTTTAGCTATCCCCATCAGAGGGCCATAATGTAATACCACTAGTAAATGAAACCCTAGGGCCTGTAAGCAAACCCTTAGGCCTATAAATAGGCACCTAGGGTACTGTAATAGTAGGATTTTGGAGATTCAATACAGAGATTTACTTTCTTTGTCCACACTCAAAAATCACTGTTGTGTTCTTTGACAACAGTTGGCGTCAACCGTGAGGAATCTACCCGAAGTAAAGAGAAGCCAAAGAGAGCAATGCCTCTGAAGCGAAGGCAAACAAGGAGGAAGGCGCCTTTGCGATGGTATGCTGATGGCGAAGTAGATCAAGATGTAGTAGAAAGGTCCGAAGAAGTTCAATCCGAATACCCCCAGCCTCGGGCCGAATGGGACGCCCCTTTGTCCCGTCCTACAGGGGGCCTGAGGGCCATGCTATTCGATGTGGGCGAGGAGGCTGTCGCCGTGCCAAGGGCCGAGTACGAAGCTATGAAGCAGGATATGCAGTGGCTCCATAAGATGCTTCGCCAAACACAGGAGCAGTAACAGCTACAAGCGGTACAAGCACGTGCCACGGTGACCCCTCCGCCCATTCAGACCACTGTATAGCCAGCTTTGGCAACCTAAGGGCTCCCTCAAGCACAGGCTTCGACCTTTCAAGCCTTCGGTCTTCCCCAAGCACAACCTTCGATTGCTCAAGCTTTCGGTCAACCCCAAGAGCTACAACCAATACCGCAGTCACAAGTAGTGGTCCCGCCCTAGATCCAGCCGTTCAGACAGCAGGTCTTGAGCGGGGTCATTATGCACCAGTCGGCTTCGACAAACGGCTTTGGCGTGTTTGGTGCTGGTGTCGCAACCCGCGATGCCAGCGCTGATGATTCAGGCCCAGGCCTCCACGCCCCAGTAGGTAGTATTGCCTTCGGCATCGGCGCCTGTCCCAACCCCAACCCTCCAGGCGCAACTCTAGGCCCTTCTCTAGCAACTCAGCACCGAAGGGCAAGGCATGCAACCACCCTTGCCACCGCCCGCGGGGGTCACTCCTGCACCGGCCATGATGGGCGGCCAAACCACACAAGGGGAATGGATGCCCCCGCCCCTGCCCCCGCCACCCCACCATTCCTAGCTTTGCCGGCACAAGCTTCACCCATTTTCGGTAAACGAGGACAATTAAGTTCTGGCGAGGAAAGCAGCCAAGTCGGGACTTTCAGTGGATTCAGAGACAAAGAAAATTCCCCTAGGCCCTTTCGACCCCACCAAGACTGTGCTTGTCGGGACCAGACTCGACCCCAAATAGGAAGACGTGCTCGTCACCTTCCCTAGGCGAACAGGGATATATTTGCTTGGAAACCTTTCAACATGCCTGATGTACCAAGGGAGGTGATCGAGCATTCCCTCAATGTCAAGCCGGATGCCAAACCAGTCAACAACGACTATGACGCTTCGCACAAGACTGCAAAGATGCTATTCGGGAGGAGATAACCAAACTCCTTATAGCCGGGTTCATCAAAGAGGTCTGTCACCCAGATTGGCTGGCAAACCCAGTTCTAGTCCGGAGGAAGAACGGTAAATGGCGCATGTGCGTCGACTACACCGACTTAAACAAGGTGTGCCCTAAGGATCCATTTGGTCTACCCAGGATAGATCAGGTGGTCGACTCAACTGTGGGGTGCGAGTTGCTCAGTTTTCTCGACTGTTACTCGGGATATCATCAAATCAGCCTAAAGGAGGAGGATTGACTGAAGACTTCTTTTATCACGCCATTTGGGGCATACTGCTATGTCACTATGCCATTCGGGTTGAAAAATGCTAACACAATGTATCAACGTGCTATCTAGCGGTGTCTTCACACTCAACTCGGGGGCAATGTGGAGGCGTATGTCGATGACGTGGTAATCAAGACCAAAGTCAAGGAAGACCTCATCGCCATCTTAGAAGAAACTTTCAAAAGCCTTCGGAGATTCAAGATGAAGTTGAACCCAGAAAAGTGCGTCTTTGGAGTACCTTCGGGAAAGTTACTCGGCTTCATCATATCACAGTGAGGCATCGAGGTTAATCCAGAGAAAATCAACGCTATCATGAATATGGCACTCCCGACTAGCTAGAAGGACGTATAGAAGCTGACTGGCTACATAGCCGATTCGTTTCCCGACTTGGCAAATGGGGCATGCCCTTTTTCAAATTACTGAAGAAAGTCGACAATTTTCAATGGACACTAGAAGCCCAACAAGCCTTCGAAGACTTCAAGAAGTTCCTCATGTCTCCACCCATGTTGGCATCACCTATGCCCCAAGAACCACTTATGCTGTACATGGCGGCAACCTCTTAGGTAGTTAGCACGGTGTTGGTCGTAGAGAGGGCAGAGCCTGGGCATATACAAAAAGTACAGAGGCCAGTCTACTTCATCAGCGAAATCCTAGACGACTCCAAGATAAGATATCCTCAAGTCCAGAAGCTGCTCTATGGTTACCGGAAGTTGGTGCACTATTTCTAGTCGCATCAAGTTAGAATCGTCACATCGTATCCACTCGGGGACGTCCTACACAATTGCGAGGCCATGTGCAGAATCGCTAAATGGGCGTTCGAGCTGATGGCATTTGATATTGTTTTTCAACCTCAGACATCAATCAAGTCACAAACACTTGCCGACTTCGTAGCTGAGTGCACGGAGGTTCAGATGGCTACACGAACGAACAAATTAGAATACCGGACGATGTACTTCAACGGTTCTCTACGGATCGGCGGAGCAGGGGCTGGCATCATCCTGATGCCACCTATCAGAGAAAAATTCAAATACGTTCTTCAAATTCACTTTCCAGCATCCCACAACGTTGCCGAGTACGAGGCACTCATCCACACTTCCATATCGCCATATCGCTCGGCATCCGCCTACTGGTAGTACGCGGGGATTCTCAATTTGTGGTCAACCAGGTCATGAAACACTGGACGTGTCTGGACAACAACATGGTGGCATACTGTCAGGAGGTACGAAAGCTAGAAAACAAGTTCGATGGGCTGGAGATTACACACGTGCTACACCAATACAATGAAGCTGCAGACAAGTTAGCCAACATGGGATCCAAACGAGAAGTGGTCTCGACTGGAATTTGTGTTGAGCAATTCTTGGAGCCATTAGTCAAGAAGAAAAAAGTACTCGAGCAGTCGGGGGCTAAACCTACCCCGGCAACAAATGAAGTACTAATTATCTCTCAAAATTGTTGGACTCCAATCATCAGGTTCCTCCTAGAAGACAAGCTCCATGAAGATCGCAGTAAAGCCGAGTGGATAAAACGCCGAAGCAAGTGTTTCCTTGTAGTCGGAGAAGATCTCTATCGTCGAAGTGCATCTGGAGTCCTCATGCGCTGCGTCACACCTGAGGAGGGCAAGCAGATTCTGCAATCTATCCACTCAGGCATTTGTGGCAACCATGCTGCATAAAGGACGTTAGTCGGAAAGGCTTATAGATAAGGATTCTTTTGGCTGACTGCAGATACAGACACAAAAGACATAGTTCAGACGTGTGAGGGATGTCAATTCTTTGCGCGGCAAACACATCTTCCAGCTCAAGAACTACAAACAATTCTAATCTCTTGGCCCTTTGCAGTTTGGGGGCTTGACATGGTCAGCCCATTCAAAAAAGTGCTAGGAGGGTTCACACACTTGTTCGTCGTAGTGGACAAATTCACAAAGTGGATCGAGGGAAAACCCGTTGTTACCATAACAGCAGCAAGGGCAAAAGACTTCATCATAAGTATTGTATATCGATTTTGAGTTTCCAACCACATCATAACGGACAACGACACTCAGTTCACTGGCGGCGTTTTTCAAGATTCTGTGATGACTTTGGCATCAAGATCTGTTATGCTTCTGTGGCGCACCCACGAAGCAATGGGCAGGTCGAGCGCATCAATGGCATGGTCTTATAAGGTATTAAGACTAGGGTGCTCGACCGACTACAACCATATGGAGGGCTGTGGGTGCAAGAGCTTCCATCTGTTCTCTAGTCTATAAGAACCACGGTTAGTTGGGCAACAGGGCAATCCCCTTTCTTCCTAGTCTATGGTGCTGAGGCTGTGTTACCAACCGAGTTGGAATTCGGCTCACAGCGAGTTTAGGCCCACTCAGAAGCAAAATCAACTGAAGTCCGACTAGTCAAGTTAGATCAGTTGGAAGAAGCAAGAGACATCGCAACTATCTAGTCGGCAAGGTATCTTCAAGGCCTGCGTCATTATCACAGTTGGAATGTTCATGGCCGCACCTTTTCGGTGGGAGATCTCGTTTTGAGAAAAATCCAAACCACCAGAGACAGACATAAGTTATCTCTCTTATGGGAGGGGCCGTTCATTATCGTGGAGGTAACACGTCTAGGCGCTTACCAACTAAAGATTGAAGACGACGTCCTAGTCAATAACTCATAGAACATAGAACAGCTACCTCCTTTCTATACCTAAGTTTTGTACTCCTTTTATACATATAAATGACTCGCTACGTCGCTTGTTCCAACTGAGTAGTGAGTCGGGGACTGCATGATAATACATGCCTGTTGTTAATAAAGTCTGATCTTATTTTATCTAAGTCATGAAGTTTTATAATGACTATGTTAAGTTTTCCTAAATATAGCTCCATGAGGTGAACGCTTTTCTTTAAGTGGAACTCAAATCGCTCGGCATAAACTATCTAGTCGGGTAAAACTGATGATGGCTCAGATGGAATAAACACCCGGCAAAATTTAATGGCAAACAGCAAAAAACATTTACAATGTTTACATATTGTTTTCATCAGACACCGACTACATAAAAAGTCCTTGTTTATAATGGCAGATCCTCCGCGGTGGCTTCGGTAGTGGCCCTGACTTGGCTGATCAGCTCCAAGCCCTCCTCCGGGGTAGTGCCTTCAACAAAGCCTTCACCAATCGCCTCAATGTCTACCCAAGGGTAGAGAGACTTGGTCACGGCCAATGCCTGGGCAATTCCTACGGCAACGTGCTTGTCCGAGTACTTCTTCAGAATTCATGGGGCTTCCTCGAGATGCTGTGCCACTTGAGCAATGGAGTTGGAACTTAGCTCGGCCAGGGTTGGCTGCATAATGTCTAATAAAGTTTTCGCGGAGTCAACAATGACTTCCTGCGACTCCTTTATTACCTTGATCTCTTCTACGAAGGTACCAAACTGGATCTGCAAATTGACCTTGAAGGCTGCTCACACATAAAAGAGGCATAAGTAAATCGGGACATCTAGTCAGACCGAGTACACAAGCAGATATGTGACTTACTTGCGTACTCGATGTTGACGTTGGACTTCACCTTCTCGAGCTCTTTCAGCTCCTTCAGGCGCTCGATCTCTAGGGACCGATTATTCAAATTTGCCTCAAGAGCTACAGCCGAATAGAACCAAAGATTTGTCAGGAGTCACTCAGGCAAAAGAGCACATACTTCTAATAGTCCCTGTTTGCACCCAGTTCTCATTCCTGAGCTTGTTCATAGAATCCCTAAGCCACTCCTCCCTCTCCTTGCTGGATTTCTCTAGGTCGTCCTTGGCGATTTGGAGCTGGTGGAGTTGAAGCAGCTGAGGAGTGAGCTCGAACAGAACTTTGCCCATCTTCTGGGACCGATCGACTACTTGCTGAGAAGCATTGAAATACAGACAAGATAAGCAATATTGCCAGAAGATTCAGGAGAACTGCAAATCCACAAGCACAACCAGATAAGTTATGTACCTGGATGCTCCTTGAAGCGACGACAGTGGCCTCCATTAAGTTGATTCTCTCCCTTTGAGCGGCTTGCTCATCATGATCAAAGCTCTCTGCTTCCCCTTTTGGCGTGACCCAATGGAATGTCCGAGGGAAGTTAGGCGGAGGAGCTTCAAGCCTAGGGAGATCATCGTCGTCTGAAGACTGAGAAAGCGGAGGGGAAGGAGTCCTGGGCCTTGGGTCGATCGGCGGCGTGGGGTTCTAGGCGAGCTCAGGGATTGTGGCTTCGGTCATAGCGTCCCGACTAGGTGAAGATGGTGGTCCGGCCGAGGGGGTTGTCTTAGTCTCAGTGGCTAGGATTGCACTCGGCTCGGCTGGTGGAGCTGTTGCCTCAGCCTCGGTCGGGACGGGAAGTGCTGTGGGGGTCGGCAGCGCTGCCCCCTTGGGGTCAGCGTCACTTGGCTTCTTGCAGGATTGTTTAACAGTCAAGACAATACAAGTCTATTCAAGATTTTCTAAAGATTGAAGAATTCTTATACCTTTTGGAAGTCTTGAACCTCCACTGATGAGGACATCACTAGCTCGGATATGACCCTAGCTACCTTATGTATTCATCAACCAAAGGTGCATGCTTTCTACGTAAGATTTACGTGTTATATATTTGAACAGCCATTACTGCACCATGAGTTTTATGTGTTCTTGTTTGCAGAGATACTTGCTTGGGTGAAGAGAAAGAGACCGAGCACAAGGAACGCATGGATGATCAAAGAAGTTGATTGGGGACCAAACCAAGACCTTACCCAAGTCTACTCCTATATCACCATGTCACTTTTTGGTCCATAGAAAGTAAGAGATGAAGTTCTGCATGTTTTGGATTCGGATTCGGGCTTCCTGACAGCATCAACTTCAAACGGACCTAGCCGCTGATCCAGAAGGACTCTCGGGGCCCATGAGTACTTGTTGGAAAGCTTATGGAGTCTACTTTCAGATGGTTTTGGTCCCACATCAAAATTCCTCCCAAGCTGTCCCAAATCATTGAAACAAGACACATACCTCTTTCAGTCTGAGTCTGTTTTGGATCTTGGGCCTTGTATTTGTGTCGTGGGCTAAATGCATGAGTGCGCCCCTCACAGGGAAAATCCTAACCCTAGGACGTCCTAACTCATATATATTTAGTAGCCGCTGCTGTTTAGAGGTGGGTTTTGCTTAGATTATTCTGCCATTGCAGTTTTGCTGTCTAGATCGGTTTGTAGATCCCCAACATCGTGTGCTAAACATTCATCTGCAATTCAGATTGTGTTCTTCCTTGTTCTTGTGAGTTTCTTCGATTGCTTGCAGGGATAAAACCTTCGTGATGAGGTCGACTACGTGAGAGAGTGGTTGATAACAACTAGATGTGTGGGTGTAGCGGTTGCGAGGTGACGATCGCTAATCGGAAGCCTCAAAACGTGAACGTCTTCACGTCGCCAAATCGAACCTATCAGAAGATCGGGCACCCAAGTGCATCAAGTGGTATTAGAGCATCAGGTTGCCCGATAGGAATCATCTGTGTTTCCTTCTATTAAGTTTTGTTTTCCCTTACCTAGAGTCCAGAAAACCCAAAAATTTATTACCACCGTATTCTTCGTAGTGTTAAGTTTATCCCCTGTCCAAACCCCCTTTGTGCCTTTGCAAAATTTATTTCAGTTTTGCTTTGTTGAGTCTATGTCCTAGGTCAAGTTAGTGGTCACTGGTTTAGAGTCGTGTTCATGGTTCTAGTTCTAGCTATTGCATTGCTTGAGAGCCTGCCTTGAGAGATCGAGTTCTACTCGGTTTTGAATTGCAAGCCGCCTTGAGCTTTTAACCCGCTTTCGCAAGCATTTTTAGATAGGTCACAAGCCACCTTGTGTCAATCGCCCTGCACTGCTAGCCTCCTTGTCAGCCCACTTGACCTATTGGAACTTATACTCTAGCTGGAGCAACAGGGTTGAGCCGCGAAACCCTAGTTCGCGCTACCTATCTTAAAATAGCCATAACTTTTGCATACGGACTCGGAATTGGGCAAACTTTATATCTGCGGATATCTACAGAAAATTTTACATTCACTCCTCCCCACTTCGACAGGTTTGGCTGATCTAAAATCATGAAATTTGGCCTGCAAGACTGAGTTTTCAAGACCCGGAGTTCCTGCATGCTTTTCAAAGCACCTCTGCGTGTTTTTCTAGGGTCAGTCCGTGCATTATATTGAGCTACCAATTTTTGTGGTTGCTTCTTGTGTACTAGCTGTACTCCTAGAAGAGAAAAAAAAAGAAAAAAAAAGAAGAGAAAAAAAAGAGAGAAAAAAAAGAGAAAAGGATAGAGAGTTGTTTTCAGTGAGCAGTCTTGCTGAGCTAATCTTTCAAGATATTTGAGACTTGGTGAGAGAGAGCTGTCCTAAGTCCTTTGTTTCTTACTCTCGCTTGTTAGGCTAGTTCTAGGAACATGTCTCGGCCACCGATTGCTACAAGTATTTGGGATACTTAATCAGCTTTGCTATTCTGTTATTAATTTTTGCTAATCCTTGTTACCATACTTTTGAGCCTCCCGAGATTCACAAACTTCTTATCAGTACAGATTTGATCCGAGTAATCGTAACACTCACCGCTGTCAATGTCCCACCTCTCCGGTCGTACCACCTGCTTCAATCGGTAAGAATATCATAAGAGTTCGGTAAGACGCTTTTGGTTGCTTGAGAGTGTGTGATTCCAGCGTCCACTACCTAGTCGTTGATAGGGATAACACTTTTTTGTTGTTTTCTGTTTTCTACTAACAATGGCAGGAATGTGATGACATAGCATGAACTCTATACAACAAGACCTTCAGGCGATAGTTGAGAGCACGAAAGGTCTCCTTAGTGAATATGAACAATTGAGACGACATCAGTAGACAGCTACTGTTTCTTCTTGTCTTTCACTAACTATGACAGTTCACACCAAGGACAAAAAGGAGACGAAGAATTTGGATGAGAGCCCTACCATAGCTTCCACATCATCTTTGACAAGTGAAGGTAAGACTGTGTTATCTCCCCCTTCGTATAATGAATTTGGTGCTGAAGCATACATGAGTTGGGAAGTTGTGATTGATAAAATTTTTTCTCATTGTCATATGTGTGATAAACAAAAGATTAAGAATGCTGCTAGTGTCTTGACTTCTCATGCTTTAATATGGTGGCAAAATTTAATAACGTCTTCACATGATAGATTGCCTCAAACTTGGAACGATATGAAAATGCTTATGCGAGAGAAATTTGTTTCTCCATCTTAGAATTTTGCTTACAAAAATAAAGTGTGTCATTTAGAGAAGCAACCCCTTGTTGTCCCTTCTTCTGTGGCTAACCTTTTGCAGGATAATGACAGTACTTTGGTACAACGAGTGCTAAGTTCTCAAATGGAGAAAGCGGAGCAAAATCAATGCCACAATTTGTTCCAATCAAGGTTTTTGGTTATGAATCGAGCATGCCGTATTTTCATTGATAGCGAGAGCTGTAGCAACTTGGCAAGTTCAGATATGGTCAAGAAGCTTGGATTGCTGACGCAACCGCATCCTTGGCCTTATTACATCCAGTGGTTAAATTCTTGCGGTAAGTTGAAGGTAAGTAAAATTGTGAAAGTGGAGTTTTCAGTAGGCAATTATCATGATAGTGCCATATTCGATGTTATTCCAATGCAAGCATGTTCTCTACTTTTGGGTAGACCTTGGGAATATGATAGAGATGTTGTGCACCGTGGTAGAACCAACACATACACTTTCACACATAATGGCAAGAAATTTAAGTTGCTACCTATGTCCCCTGCTGAAATTTTAAAAGATGATCTTGAGAGGGAAAAGATTAAAAACCATGAGGTTTTGAGAAATAAATGTAATAATACTAATGTTTTTATGCCTTCACCTAAACCTGAGTTATTGCAAAACGAACATATTGCATTGGGCACTGATATTTTGCAGGTATCTGAGAAGAGCCAAGGTAATGAGGAAAAGAAGAGAGACATAGAGAAAGAAGATCCACCTATTGTTCCATGCATGTTTCAAGATGTTTTAATTAAGAGTGTACCTACAGTTTTTAAAAATGAGAATAAAGGTAACAGAAATGGAGCTACATTCACTCAAGGTATGGACAATTCTGATGTGCTATATATGTCCACTAATCATGTTAGTTTAGAGCAATCACCAATGGAATCGTGTGTTAAATTACCTTTGTCATACGATGATTTGGTTCCTATTTCTTGTGATAAAGAAGAGTTGCCATGCCACAACTAGTGAATGAACATGTTAGTAATGTTGTTGAACCATCATGTGCTAATTTTAGACATGTTGTTCACATTGCTAGCGAGAATGAAGAGCTTAGATTGCTATCTTCTTTAAATACTTGGGACTATATTCAATTTGATGATCTTTGTCCACTCAATTGTTTAGAGAAGAAATTATTTGCTAGATCTGATTTGCCATGTCCTTCTCATGCGATTTTTCTTGTTATTGGCAATTATGATAATAAAGGAGAATATAATGTGCATAGAGTATATATTTGTTCGAATTTTAATATACCTCTTTTTCATAATGACATGTCTTGCCTAGAGGACCGCATGAGTATAAATAATTCTCTATCTAGTTTCTCTAGTTGTTTAAATGAGTTTCAGGTTAGTTTGCAAGAAGGGGAGTATTGTGAGCTGCACGACACTACAAAGTGTTCTTCGTGTTTAAAAATTTCAGAATCAAACCATATACACAACACTACCTCACCCCATGTTGTGAAAGATAAATATATGTTCATCAAGCTTAATGACAAGGTGAAACCGCGGATGGTTTCCAATCAAGAAATGGAGGATGATGAGGACATCACTAGCTCGGATATGACCCTAGCTACCTTATTATTTATCAACCAAAGGTGCATGCTTTCTACGTAACATTTACGCGTTATATATTTGAACAGCCGTTACTGCACCATGAGTTTTGTGTGTTCTTGTTTGCAGAGATACTTGCTTGGGTGAAGAGAAAGAGACTGAGCGCAAGGAACACATGGATGATCAAAGAGTTGATTGGGAACCAAACCAAGACCTTACCCCAAGTCTACACCTACATTACCACATCACTTTTTGGTCCATAGAAAGCAAGAGATGAAGTTCTGCATGTTTTGGATTCGGATTCTGTCCTCCTGACAGCATCAACTTCAAACGGACCTAGCCGCTGATCCAGAAGGACTCTCGGGGCCCATGAGTACTTGTTGGAAAGCTTATGGAGTCTACTTTCAGATGGTTTTGGTCCCATGTCAAAATTCCTTCTGAGCTGTCTGAAATCATCAAAACAAGACACGTACCTCTTCCAGTCCAAGTCTGTTTTGGATCTTGGGCCTTGTATTTGTGTCGTGGGCTAAACCCATGAGGAGTGCGCCCCTCATAGGGAAAATCCTAACCCTAGGACATCCTAACTCATATATATTCAGTAGCCGTTGCCGTTTAGAGGTGGGTTTTGCTTAGATTATTCTGCCATTGCAGTTTCGCCATCTAGATCGGTTTGTAGAACCCCAACATCATGTGCTAAACATTCATTTGCAATTCAGATTGTGTTCTTTCTTGTTCTTGTGAGTTTCTTCGATTGCTTGCAGGGATAAAACCTTCGTGGTGAGGTCAACTACGTGAGAGCGTGGTTGATAACAACTAGACATGTGGTGTAGCGGTTACGAGGTGACGATCGCTGATCGGAAGCCTCAAAACGTGAACGTCTTCACGTCGCCAAATCGAACCTATCGGAAGATTGGGCACCGAAGCGCATCATCCACCCCGGTGTGCTGGGAGTGGAGGTAGTCGGCGAGGGGCCTGAAGGCCTGCTTGGCGGCGGAGAGCTGCCGGCTGTCGGGCTTCTGGGCGCGGCAATCGGCTGAGGAGAACTTGGCCCAGTCGGTGCTATACTCGGTGCAGCCGACTGGGGGATGGCGGTGCTTGGTGGTGTTGTCCTGGGGCTGGAGGGCCTTGGGGTGGCGCTGCTGGGATCTTTGATCGTTGGACCACCCAATGCCTTACTCAGCATACTTATTTTCTTGGCCTGGTCCATTGCTGGTCTCTTCCTAGCCCTCTTGAGGCTGGGTTGGGCTGATGAGGGGCTAGCCCGAAGCTTTCTAGCCCCACTAGCCAACTGGCCTTATGGGTTAGTGTCAAATTCTTCGCATTCCTACAAACATCCAGATATTACACATTGCATGGCTGGATAACGTTCATATCACACATCACAGATGGATATCAAGACAGCTATTGCACCATATATTACCTTCGGCTGGGGCCTGCCCTTGCAGTATGGCTTGGGGGCTCTCTCTTTGTCTTCGGTCTCTATGACTCCGTTGACAAAAAAGCCGAGTAAAGTGTCGGTGACAATATTCTTGTTAACGAAGTCAGGGTACTCTTAGGTTGGGTCATTTTTTCCCTGGTAATCATACCCAAGGTGGCTCCTGGCCTTCAGGGGCTAGGTTCGGCGATTCAGGAACGCCCTGGCCACCCAAGGACCAGTCAGCCCCGTGCCCTTCAGCATATCAATCTTGTCCAACAGCATGTAAACCTGACCCATTTCATCTTGAGATGGCACAGAGGTCTGGCTCTCTAGGACAGAAGGTGGATTTCCGGTAAAAGGGGCAGGGAGGGCTCAAGATTGGAGCAATAGAACCTATCGATGTTTTGTATCGGCAATAAGAATGTGGGCTACTCGTGAGACCTAAACTTGATGGATTGCAAAGGAACACGAGACGATTTATCTTGGTTCAGACCCTCGGGGTGAGATAATACCCTACTTCTAGCTGTTGTGTATTGCCTTTGAGGTTTCGCTAGTGAGATTTCGCTATGCCCTCGAGGGGGCACCCTGCCTCCCCTTATAAACCGAGGAGACATGGTTACAAGGTAGGAATCCCAGTCAGACTCCGACCAAGGGATTTTTTTCTAGGAATACAACATGCCCGACTTAGGACTATATCCTTTCCTTATCGTACAAGGTAATGTATGCCGAGTCCTATTGTATCCCTAATTACAAGGTTACGCCCATCCTTTGTCCGAGTGGCCTTAATGCTTCTCATGAGGTACCCAGGGCCCATCGCCTCCACAGCAGCCCCTGAGACCTTCATAGTTGAGTCACAGCTGATGCCAAGTGCTCATCCTCCTTGGTGAAGGCTTCCCGAGTGCTTTGCTCCCGAGTACTCGTCGTCCGAGTGCTTCTTCTCCAAGTCTTGCTTCATATCGGTTGGCAATGAGGCTATAAAGAGCTTCATGGAAAAATATGAATAGTGTGCATCGAATAGGCCCACCTATTAGGTGTAGCCCTCGACTTTGTGCTTAATTGTGAAACAATTAAACATAAAGTCAAAGATCTTTAACCTTTTAGTCTTTCCCGAGTAGTGTATTACTCAGAAATTAGACTCTTCAGCATCATGTCAGCTGGAAGAATTTTTGCTCAGGACAATTTTTGGCTAAGCATATATGCCGAGTACCACTTCATGGATTTTAACCCAATATGTGGTCAGGTGTACTCGAGAGATACCTGCATCCCCAATTTTAATGGAGACCAGCTATTGATCCTTATAAGGATATATCCTCAATACCTGGTAAATAATTCAGATATCTAAACACATGTGTCTAGTAATTAGGCTTTCATGAAGCATATCTAATTGTTTAACTAGTTTCTATAAATAGCATCTGCACTGTGATTTTAACACAGCCAGCGATCAGCCTAATAGAGCATGCCATTTAGAAACTCATATCTTGTGGCCCAATACTGAATTAGTCAGCCCAGGCCCACTTATCAGCACAAGCCTTATAAAGCGGGGAGAGAGAAAAGATTACCCTTCTTCTGCAGTCCGCCAAATCGCTTTGCCTTCTATCTTCGCGCCCAAATTTTGCTCTTTTCGCTTCGCTAGGGTTCGCTATAGCTTGTGCCCCCACTTGAGACTCACCAGAATCCGCTTTGCCGCATCCATTCCTAAACTCCACAATCCATTACCCCAAATTTCTTGCCCCCGACGATGCCGAAAGCTCCATTTGAGATACCCGATATGACTGCCGGAATCTGGCCGATGTCGGATTGCAGCCCGGTGAAGCTGAAGCTGCTGGAGAAGCGGTTGATGCTACAACAACAAGACGTCATCCACTGGCGCATTACGGAGGGGGAGTCTATGCCGGCACCCAAATCTGGTGAGACCGTCATCTTCACTTCATTTTTCGACCACGGTCTTGCCCTTCCCTCCTCGGATTTCCTTTGCTAGCTCTTGTCTTTCTACCAAATAGAGTTGGTGAATTTGAATCCCAACTCTATTCTCCATATTTCGATCTTCGCTACCTTGTGTGAAGCTTTTCTAGGGGTCAAGCCCCACTTCAATGTTTTCTGGTACTTATTCCACATCAAGCCCCAGCCATCCAAAAATGAAATCCAAACCATTGGGGGGCCGGACTTTAGCTTAGGAATGACATGAAGAAGGCCTATCTCAATGTTCCTCTGAAGACATCACTCAAGGGTTGGCACAGAGAGTGGTTTCACTGCTCAAACCTTGAACCCTCTCTACCCCCTTTCACTGGTGCTCCACCAACCGTCCTGCCAAGTTGGTCATTAGTGTCAACCTACGAGGAAATGGGGCAGGTATACCAGATGATGTAGAGGATCGACCTCTTGAAGAGCACGGGGCTGACTGGTCCCTAGGTGGCAAGGTGCTTCCTGAATCACCGCACCAGACCACTGAAGGCCAGGAGCCATTTTGGCCAGGACTACTAAGGCAAAGATGACCCCAGCCGTGAATACCCCGATGTAGCCAACAAGAATAAGGTTACTGATACATTGCTTGGCTGCTTCGTCAATGGGGTGGTGGAGGCCGAGGACGAGGAGCGTGCCCCCAAGCCCTACTGCTAGGGCAGTCCCCGGCCAAAGGTATCCTTGAAGATATTGATGCTAGCTTGTTATTCACCTGTGATGAATATCTGTTGATATCTGTCCTGGCTTGTTCTGCAATGCGTGAAACATATATTGTTGAAATACTTGCAGGATTGTGAGGAGTTTGATAATGACTCCCAAGATCAGCCGGACCCAGCTCCAAGAGGGCTGGGAAAAGAGCAATTGAAGACTCGGGCAAGAAGAAAATCACGCCAAGTGTAGCGCCGGGGAGCCTGAAGATCAAATATCCTATCTGTCTAGCCCCCAGGCTGCTAAGTCCAAGTCCAGCGCCACCAAGCTCGAGGCCAGCGCCGCCGAGCCCAAAGCTAGCGCTGCCGAGTGCCCCAGCTCCGCAGTTGGCTGCTTCGAGCACCAAGCCAGCCGAAGCCAACTCGCCACCGCTGACTGCTGCACCGACTAGCCCAATAGTCGGCAGCTCACCGCCGCCGAGCAGGCTCTCGAGCCCCTTGCCGACGTCCTCAGGAGCACCTTTATGGAAATTCAAGACTTCCAAGAGGTAATATAAAAAATCTTCAATCTTCTGAGAATCTTGAATGATGTGGTAGTGTCTTGATATTTGACATATTATGCAGGAAGCGAGTTGACATAGATCCCAAGGGGACTATGCCACTAGCTCCTACCACTGAGCCCATCCCAGCCGAGCCAGAGCCAGTAGTGTCACCTGCCGAGCTAGAGGCTGCCCCAGCTGCTGAAGCTGAAGTAGTCCTGACAGTAGAGCTACCAGCATCAGTCAACCAGGGAGCGAATGCCGAAGTTGCAGCTCCAGCCCCCGAGCCGATCCCTGAAGTCCCTGTAGCTATTGAGTTCAGGGCCAGGACCCCATCACCAGTAGTATCGACGTCTACTGATGAAGGAAATCTCCCCAGGCTCGAAACCCCTCCGCGCAATTTCCCAAGGACATTTTACTAGGTCACCCCCGAGGGGGTTGCAGAGTGCTACGAGCATCACGAGCAAGCAGCACTGAGAGAGCAAAGAAATCTGATGTATGCTACAATTGCTGCGTCCAAGGGAGTCCAGGTACACAACGAATCTTGCCATGTTGAGTGCTTGACAGTTTTTGTTGATCTGGTATTCTACCTTCTGACTCTGATTACCCCTGGTTTGTGCTGAGCAGTAGATCATTGATCTCTCGGAAAAGATGAACAAAGTCCTAACTGAGCTCGCCCCTTAGCTACAACAACTGCGCTAGCTCCAGGTAGCCTAGGACGACCTGGAGCGAACCAGCCAAGAGAGGGAGACGTGGCTGAGGGGGTTGGTAGATAAGCTCAGGGATGAAAACTGGGCCCAAGCTAAAAAGATCAGAAGTAAGTGTTCTGTGTTGTCCTCCCGAGTGAATCTTGAGTAGATTTCCCAAGCATTATTGATTTACAACTGCCTTGTTGAGTTTTGACCACAATCTTGAGTTCTTGGCTGTTTTGCATTGCAGCTCTCGAAGCCGAGCTAAAAGCCCAGACAAAGGAGAGGGAAAAGCAGGACAAAAAGCTGAAGGAGGTGGAGAAGGCTAAAGCCAAGGTGGAGGCCGACTATGCCAGTAAATCTCCTGCTTGACCATGATCTTGGCCCAACTGTTTGTCCTGGTTAACCAATATCTTTGTTGATGCATCTGAACAGCTTCAAAAGCCAACACCCAGATTCAGTTTGGCGCCTTCGCGGAAGATATTAAGATGATAAAAAAATCACGGGAAGTCATTGTTGAATCTGTGAAGGCGCTCCTGGACATCATGCAGCCTCATTATCCTAGGACCAGCTCCAGTTCCATCACCCAAGTGCACGAACGCCTTAGCGAAGCCCTGAGTATCTTGAAGAAGTACTCGGATGAGCGTGTAGCTTTCGGCGTCGCCCAGGCTCTCGCAATGTCCAAATCGATCTACCCTAGGGTATACATCGAGGCCATTGGTGAGGGTTTTGCCGAGGGGACAACTCCTGAAGAGACGTTGGAGCTAATTAGCCTGGTGAGGCCAACCGCAGAGGCAATAACCAGGGACCTGGGCATGTAAAAATAGAATAATTATGTAGTCGGTGTCCACTGATGAATATATATGACTTTTGTAAAGACTTTTGTAAATGTCTGTAAAATGCTGCCGAGTTTTGCTTATTCTGAGTCGTCATTAGCTTTACCCGACTACGTAGTCTGCGCCGAGTAGATCGAGACAAACTTAGGAAAAAGCGTTCATCTCTAAGAACTTAGCATAATCGTTGTAGAACTTCATGACTTGTATAAAACAAGCTCAAATTTTATTAACAAGGCACATAATACATGCAGCCCCCAACTCACTACTCGGTTGGGACAAGCGATGTAGTGAGTCAGAGTAAAAAACTTTCTTCATGTATAAAAATATAATGCAATACTTAGGTATAGAAAGGACGTAGCTGTTCTATATTCCATGAGTTGTTGACTAGGGCACCGTCTTTTGTCTTTAGTCGGTAGGCGCTCGGACGTGTTACCTCAGCGATAATGAACGGCTCTTCCTATAAATGGGATAGTTTATGCCTGTCTATGGTGGTTTGTATTTTTCTCAGGACAAGATCTCCCACCAAAAAGGCGCGGCCACAGACATTCCGACTGTGATAATGACATAGGCCTTGAAGATACCTTGCCGACTGAATAGTTGCGATGTCCCTTGCTTCTTCCAACTGATCGAGTTCGATTAGTCGGTCTTCATTTGATTTATCTTCTAAGTGGGCCCGAACTTGTTGTGAGCCGAACTCCAACTCAGTTGGTAACATAGCCTCAGCACCATAGACTAGGAAGAAAGGGGATTGCCTTGTTGCCCAACTAACCGTGGTTCTTGGAGACCAGAGAACAGATGAGAGTTCTTGTACCCACCGCCCTGCATATGGTTGTAGTCGGTCGAATACCCTAGCCTTGATACCTTGTAAGACCATGCCATTGGCACGCTCGACCTACTTGTCGAGGTTTTACACTGGCAATATGATTATGTGGCTACTCGGCGAGGGAAAATCTGATGGACTGCAAAGGAACACAAGGAAATTTTATACTGGTTCAGGCTCTCGATGAGAGGTAATACCCTACGTCCAGTTGTGATGGTATTCCTTTGAGGATGTATGTGGATCAATGATCTCGTGTGTTCTGCCCTCAAGGGGCGCCCTGCCTCCCCTTATATACTGGGGGCAAGGGTACAAGATAGGAATCCCAGCCAGATACGGCCAAGGGATTTCCTTCTTAGAGATACATCTTACCCGGCTAAGATTGTATATTCCTTTTTGTACAAGGCAAAATCTACCAGGTCCTACTATATCTCTAATTACAAGACTCGGCCCATCCTCTATCCGAGTGGCCCATATGCTTGTGATGAGGTACCCGGGGCCCATGGCCTCCACAGTAGCCCTTGAGACCTTCATAGTTGAGTCACAGCTGATGCCGAGTGCTCGTCCTCCACGATGAAGATTGCTCGAGTGCATTGCTCCCGAGTACTCTTTGTCTGAGTGCTTCTTCTTCCCGAGTCCTGCTTCATGTCAGCTGGCAGCAAGGCTATGAAGGGCTTCATGTAGATGTATGAATAGTGTGCACCGAATAGACGCACCTATTAGGTGTAGCCCCCGACTTTGTGCTTAATTGTGAAGACAATTAAACATAAAGTCAAAGATCTTTAACCTTGTAGTCTTTCCCGAGTAGATTACTACTGGTATATGAGACTCTTCGGTATCATGTCAACCGGAATATGATTTATAGTCTTGCTGAGTAGCATGCCACTCGTATATAGGACTCTTCAGCTTCATGTCAGCTGGAATAGGGGGTTTATAGTCTTTCCCAAGTGGCGTCCCACTCGAGAGTTAGACTCCTTAGCGTCATGTCAGCTGGAAAGATATTTATAGTCTTTCCCAAGTAGCGCACTACTCGGAAGTTAGACTCTTCAGCGTCGTGTCGACTGGAATAATGTTGCTCATGGCAACTGGTAGCCAAGCATGTAGGCCGAGTACCACTTTATAAAAATAAATCCATTGCGTGGTCAGGTGTACTTGAGAAAGATACCTGCATCCCCAATTTTAATGAAGACTAGCTTGTGATCCTTATAAGGATATATCCTCGATACCTGGTGGATAAAACAGATATCCAAACACATGTGTTTAACAATTAGGCCTTCATGAAGCATATCTGTCTACCTCATCGGTTCCTGTTGATAGCACCAGCATTGCGATTTTAACCTAGCTTGCGAGCGGCCCATGTTGAGCGTGCTACAGTAGAAACTCATATCTTGGTGGCCCAGTGTCGACTTTGCAGGCCTAAGCCCATTTAGTCGGCACAGGATCTATAAAGGTTGAGGGAGAGAGAAAAGATTCCTCATCTTCCCCACGCGACCAATCATTTCGTCTTCCCAGCTCCACGCCGAAATTTTGCTTCCCGCTCCGCTAGGGTTCGCCATTGCTTGATCCCCCCCACCGAAGCTCGAGTGATTCCGCATCTGCTTGTTGATTCCAAGCCTCTGACTTTATTTCCCCCAAATCTCTTGTTCCCCTAGCCATGCCGAAGGTTCCAAATGTTGTTGGGGCATCAAACGATGGGTGGCTGATCTCGGACTGCAGCCAGGCAAAGCTGGAGAGGTTGGAGAAGTCGTTGTGGCTGTAGAGCCGCGACATTATCCGCTGGCGGCCGACCGAGGGTGAGTTAGTCCCAAATCCCCAATCCGGCGAAACTGTTATTTTTGCCTCTTTCTTTGACTGGGGTTTGTTTCTCCCTTCTTCTGAGTTCCTTCGCCGTCTTCTTTAATTTTTACGGATTGGAGTTGGTGAATCTGAATCCCAACTTGATCTTACAAATCTCAATTTTTGTGACTCTCTGCGAGTGCTACTTGGGTGTAGAACCCCACCTCAACTTCTTTAGGCATTTATTCCACATAAAGCCCCAACCCTCCAAGAACAAGGTTTAGGTGCTTGGGGGGGGGGGCTGGCCTTCAGTTAAGAAGTGAGACAAAAAAGATATATATCAGTCTCCCTTTGAAGTCTTCCTTGAAAGGTTGGCACAAGGAGTGGTTTTTTTGCTCCGATCTGGTGCCCTCCTTGCCTGCATTCACTGGAAAGCCCCCGACGATCTCGCCAAATTGGTCATCGGACCCAACCTTCGAAGAGATGGGCCAGGTGCATCAGTTGCTGGCCAGATTGGTGAAGTTCAAGGAAGCCGGCCTGACTAGCCCTTGGGTGGCCAAGCGTTTCCTAACCTGGCACGTTCAGCCGCTGAAGTTAAGAAGCGAGTTCTGCTGGGACTATCAAGGGAAGGATGACCCCGACCGAGAAAGCCAAGAGGTGATTGGCCAGCAAGAAGTGACCGAGATCTTGTTCACCTATTTCTCCAATGGGGTGATCGAGACCGAGGACACGGAGCGTTGCATCGCGGCCTATAACCGGAACCGGCCCCGCCCCAAGGTAACATCTGCTTCTCTTCTGTAATGAATGCTTGTAGACATATATTTGTAATTGCCCAGCATTGTGTGATGTATGTTGTTGAATTGCTTGTAGTGGTGCAAGGAGTTTGATGACGACTTCCGCCCATTGTCGGCCATGAAATCGAAGAAGAGGCCCAGAAGTACTTTTGCCGCCCAGCCCGACTTTGAGAGAGTGGGGAAGAAATCCATTGTAGATCGGGGCAAGGAGAAGGTGGTGAAGTCGAGTACTGCCGCCGAGAGCCTAAAGATAAGGGACACCGCCAGCGCGGTGCCTAGGCCATTGAGTCCCAGACCGGGACCCATGCAGCCGAGCTCCCCGACGCCAGGCTTAACCAGAGTGCCGCCGAGTACGAGGTCGATCGCAGCACCTCCGAGTACCCAAGCATCCTAGCCGGCCACACCGCGGACGGGGCCGACCAGGACTAAAGTGCCGCCGCTGACTGCCAGGCCCTCTGGCCCGATAGCCAGCAGTACTCCAGCACCGTCCTCTGGATCTCCCGGACCAAAGCTCAAGTTTTCTAAGAAGTAGGTCGTTCTGGGACTTCTGAGAATCATGTTTATGATTGTGTCGTCTTGATGTCAGATTCGTTGTGGAGGAGGCGGGTCGACATCGACCTCAAGAGGACCACGCCGGCCACTCCCGCTGCCGATCCTACCCCAGCCGAGTCGGCGCCAGCGAGCACACCTGCTGAGCGGCGGCGTTCCAGTTGCAGAAACTGGACAACCCCGAGCAGGCCACCACACCGGAGTTGACCCAGGGGATGGTTGCCAGAGCCGCTGTGTGAGACCCCACACACAGGACCCTCTGTGTATACGTACTAGCCCAGGATCACGCTAGCACACACAGTCACAAGAATAATATCACAGCTAACATCACGAAGGAAAACAAACTATTTATTAATAAATTGACTGTGACAAGGCCTTATGGCCTCAAAATTACTTATTATGCCACGACATTGCCAAATAAAAAACAAGATAACAACGAAGTTAAATAAAATACGTGGCAAGCCATTAACATGCCACAGTCAGTCAACTGGAGACACGGCCATTCCTCGTTCTTCAGCAGCAAACTCCTCCGGAAACAGCGGACACCCTTTCTCTGGAATTGTGGATTGCAGGGAGTACATGTAATACTAGCAAGGCAGAAATAGCATATCCACAGCTACAAAGAAAGGCTAAGCATTTTTCATAACACAGAGTTGCTTTTAAACCTATGATATAAACAAGAGTAAAACAACATTTAAAATCACGGGTATTACACCCAACCATCCACACAGGATTCTGCCACAACGACCACTAGCTAATTACATTTTACTGCACACAGCATCATTACCATCCCTTGTTTTCGCAAACACCCCTCATATGAACCACCAAGTATTGTCTGCCCTGACGCAGCTATCTAAAGATTAGTAACACTCGCAAGAGTTGTATAGCTTTACCACAAATACATGATCCTCTAACGCCATGCGCAAGTCACACTCCCTGTGTCGTACCAAGAATCTGTAACAAGCTTTAAGAAACTCCGCCTCAACATGCCTTCCCCATGATCACCTTTCCCTCACACAGAGAGAAATTACACATGGCTAACCATAACACCATCATCTAACCACCTGGACCGGCAGCCAAGACTCGGAAATCCTACTGGCCAGGTCCTTCCCATTAGACATTGATTCACATTAGCTCAAATTATACATATGAAGTGAAGCCTTAACTGACCAGGCAACTTTCCAAAAACAAAGCACACAGCTTCACCATAGACGCACACAAGACCATCTGGTAAAGCACACAATACCTCACCTTTACAGTTCAACAAAACCACCAATCACCACCGTCCAAAACTATTTTATCTGCCTTGTTACACACGGACAACACAACTACCGAAAAGAATAGCCCAGCCACACAGCCAAGTTAAAACAATTAAGATCATTAATCATTATATATTGCATGTAAAAACAAACTCAAACGGTAGCTAAGTCAATGACTACTTACCTTAGTTGACCCTATGGCACTCACAAATACTAGGTGACAAAAATTACAGGAATTCAATAATCAAAGCATGGAATGACAAACAATAGGTCATGCACCATCGATTAATTTGTAAATAAAATAACGCATGTCACACCAAAACATTTATAAATTGTCATATGTTCAAAAGGGCACTTCCTTGCTCTAAGTACTCCCTTGCTCTACGCTCTACGGCGAACTGCTCCTCGCTTTCCGCGCTATGACGTTTGCCAATAGAATAACCATATAAATACAAGAAAAATAAAGCCAATATAACATCAATGAAAATAACCAACAAACCAGAACTAAGAGCTCGTATTTTTAGAGAATTTAGGAAAAGAACGGGACGATCCGTGGATGGATATTGAACTCCGAAGTTTAGAATCAGAAAAATCCGAGAAAAAGAAAATCAAAATGATATTCTGTGGGAAAAAGAAGGGGACTACCGGATCCACGTGATAAGTGCTACACGACTCGGCTCATGGACCGAAGAGTGAAATATGTGCTGACAGAATGATTGGACGTTACGTGGCAACCACACGTAGATGAATGCGGCACGATATTGGTTAATGAGGTGCCAAGAAGATTAGAAAAACCAGGGCAGATTAATCTAGACATTCCAACGTGTGATCACAGGAATTACAGCGGGCCACGTGTCCAAAAGTCACAGGGGATACACAGCAACATACTCCACCAGCGGTGTTCGCCTCACACGGCCGCGGCCGCAGCAGCGGACGCACCGCGGCGCGGCCAGTCTGTGCTCGGAAGCAAAGGTGGTCGGCGCGGCGGGCGCAGACAAGGCGTCGGCGATGGGAGCCGCCATGCGCCCAGAAAACGGCACAGCGCGCGGTTGAAACCGCGTCCGGCGCACCGGGAGCAGGCCGCCGCGCGCGGGGCGGCGTCGCGCCGGAACCGAAGCAGCGAAGACGATGGCGTCGGCGGAAACAGAACGCCGGACGCGCGAGGAGAGAAACCGTGCGCGCTCACCCGTCGGGCGTCGGCGCAGCTCGGCGGCGTCGTCGGCCGGCCGCGGCAGAGAAGAGATGGGCGCGAGCACGTCGGTCGAAGATAAGATGAACAGCGTGCGATCTATTGCGAGGAAAGACAAGACGATGCACATAATAAATTAGCTGTCCGGCGAGCTAGGCAGCGGAAGTCGCGGCGGCGTCGCGCGGCCCAAAGCGCGCGCGTGCAGGAGCAGGCAGCCGGGTGCGCGCAGGATGGAGGCGGCGCAGCGTCGCGCATTGGCGCTGCGGGAGAGCAGAAGCCCGCGTGCTCAGCACTAGGAGAGGATGCCTTGCTGGACAGAGAGAGAAGAGGATGAAGAAAGAAACAACGAAAGCAGCGCCTGGTTTAAAAAAAAAGGAAGGAAAAGAAAGAATGAAGAAAGGAAAACGCAGGTTTCAAAATTATCCAAATTCGATCTTTTGAATGTGTTAGATATTATTTGGAGGAATGGAGGAAAGAACTGACCTCCGTAAACTAGGAATTATATGGATGCGAAACTAGAGTGTAAGCCAGGAAAAATAATAATTGAAAAATGAGCTCCACTCCGAAAATCCAAAAAACCCGTTAGAATACTGAACAAATCACACCGAATTAATTATTTAATCTATAAATTCTTTTATACGAAATTCTAAGCTTGTCTGGCGAATAAGAAACCATGGGATTTCGCAACGCATAAAAACGAAAACGAAAAATCCGCATGGACTACCTACCCCTTAAACGAATCGACCCGATCCTCTTCTTTTT
>RYFJ01003967.1:0-51102 GCA_003991445.1 Oryza meyeriana var. granulata
ATTGCTATACATCCAGCCTCGTTGCAACATGTACTTAGACAGCTCACTGAGACTGGCCAGCACGCTCGTGATGATGAAATGCTAAGAGTTTATGCAAAAACCCTCGCTCTAGTCATGAAGGTGACGGCCACGCCAACCGACTCTACCGTGAGGACTGAAGCATGGCGCAACCAGTATCCTGCGGCTAATCTCGGACCCGGTGTGGCTTATGGCATGCCCGGCTCGGACACGTGAATTTCCAGCATGAAGCTTTGGAGGACAAATGAGAAATGCCGGCAGGCACCAAAGTACCGACAATAGCCACCCAAACCAACTCCGAGGCATGCCAGTTAGCAACGCAGATTCTCAGCCATTCAGCCGATGGCAATTTTGAGCGGAGCCGCTCGAATTGCATCCCATTGACCTATGTGGGGCGATTACCCATCGACTATGGCCGTAACGTTATTTTATTCTATAGGTTGACATTTTTCCCATGGATTGTGGGTGTTTGGATCAAACACGAAGATCAAGCACTTGCGGGGTTTGAAAAATTCAAGCCCTGGCCAAGAACACGGCCGCGCACCGCATCAAACGGCTCGGATCGGACCGTGGTGGCAGTTCGCGCGCAGTCTGTGAGGGAGCTGCGATCCAGCGACACCTGACGGCGCCGTATCACCACAGCAGAAATGCGTTGTGGAACGCCGTAACAGAACATGATGGCGATGCCGCTCTCTCCTCAAGGGGATTCCAGTATTGCCCGGCAGGATTGTGAGGGAGGCGGTCGAATGCCGGATATACCTGCTAAACCGGTCCACCAAGCGTGGGGGTAATTGCACCCCATTCGATGCGCGGACGGGAAGGAAACCCACACCTAGGGCTGACCTGCGGTTTCGAGTGTACGCTCATGCGAAGATCACGACCCCAATCTGAAGAAATGACCAAAAGTTCTCCGTTCGTTACCTAGGAGTCGAGGAAGGAAGCAAAAGCACACCGCCTTGTTGAATTCATGCCGCCAGGCAAATTCTGTAATCACCGATGTTGTCCTTGAAGAAAATGTATTTGCCTGGGAAGTGGAACGGAGTGCAGGGGGGCTGAACGTTAGAGTTTGTCATCGAGAGACCGACGACGCCGACGCGGCAAACGCACAGAGGTGCCACACATCGGGCAGACGCGGCTGTGCGAGCCGGCAACCCTGTTGGAATTCTTTATCCACCAGGAAGGCAAGCTGGCAGGGAACCCCAGCACCGAGGCAAGGGGACCTTTAATCCACCAAGGCCGGGCGGGAGCCTTACCGAGTCCGCCGGCGAACAGCGGTGACGCCACAGACAGGAGCAGCACCAACAAGCAACGATGGGCCTGTTCGCTACTAGGCACATTGACGACATAATGCGCGACGACCGCGCGAGGTCGAGCTGGTGGAGGACAACACAGCTGATGAGCGCTGCTCGCCAGAGACTGAATTAGCTCCTACTACCACGAGGTGGCGCGGCCAGCCGAGGGGAGACGCTATGTCCAGGAGCTGGAGCTATCGAAGAAGAACTCAAATGGCCATCACCGCGTTGCCCAGTAGGACACAAACGTATCGGGCTCAAGGGTGGTCAAACTGAAGAAGAACACCGCTGGCGAATGATCAAGCCCACAAGGCCCGGCTGGGGCAAAGGATATGATGAGACATCAAAACACCATAGATACATCCTCACCTACATCTACACCTACACAATCCTATGACTTGCGCCGTGCACGTCATTAAACATCTTCAAGTAAGTTTCACTCTTAATTCATGTTCAATTTTCTTTTAACCATGGAACCCGTGGACTCTTTGTGCTTAGAAACCATGGAGAAACAAGGAGAATACCATCCAGGAGAGGGATTCCGCCGGTTGGATTCGGGACTGCAGGACAGCGACAACTTAGTTCTAACGGCCGCCACGACTTCTACAGACTCCGTTTTAGACGTTCAAAGTACTTCATGAAGGCTATAAAGCTATATTTTCCAATGGATCTGGGGCCTCACATCCTATATCTATTCAGAATCGTCCAAAGAAACCATCAAACATACCACCAGACCTTTTTACTAGCTACGGTTTGCGCCACCTTATTTTGGGCCGTGGGCCGGCAGTGTATATTCAAGTTTGAGGCCCCATTATGGCGCGTCCTAGGTGGAGACGGACAGGCCCACACACCCTTGAGTCGTCCTCCCCCCATCTATTATATGTCTCTAGAGCCGCACAACTAGATTGGTTTTATAGATTGAATTTAGCCTCTGCTACTTCGCTTGAAAGCGCGCGTTGACTAGATCGCCAATTTCTTTTATTGAAACCCCACCTCTTGTATTTCAGATTGAAACTTCATATTTATTTAGCAATTCAGGCTTGTTTCAACTCGCTCTGCTTGTTCTACGATTGCTTAAGGACGAGAGCCTCGTGGCCGGTCGTCGCGCTCCACAACATTCGCTTCACCTTCTGAATCGGTGTATCGGTCGCTTAAGGCGCAACATCGTGATAGTTGTATCAGGCGGAACGTCGTTTCTCCCACCAATCTGATTACCTTCTCCATCGAAAGATCGGGGACCGAACCTCGCTCAAATTGGGTATAAGCTCAAGTGTTCGGGAGAGATTTTCAGATCCCATCTGTTATTACCTACAGTCCAGAAAAAACCAAAAAAAATATAGATTAGTTTCCATAGTCCGCAAACCTTTTGGGAGCGTGCTTTATCTAGCCTACTGCTTAGTTAGGGTTTGTTGAGTTTTGGATGACATTCGCGCGTGTTCGAGTTCTGGTCTTTAGTGTTTAATTACCTTAGAGTTTCGTCTAGTCACGTGTCTGTCACCGAAGTATCACTTGTAAACCGAGTCACGTTTGTGTCAAAGGTTTTGATCCGAGTCCTAATCCTTGTAGTACGAGTATAACAGCAACAACCGGATTAGTACTCCTCTGGTCTTTAATAAGCACACACTGCGAAACTCCAATTGTTTGAGGTTTGCCCTACTTCAGAGACGAGAGAAGAGAGAGTCAAAAAAAACTGTGTGGGGTGAATGTTTGATTGCTGTCCTCTGAGTAGATGTTAAAAGTATTTTGAGGGTCTCTCTGCAAAAAAAAAACAGAGCAAAAAAAAAACAGAGCAAAAAAAAAAAAAGGAGGAGAGTTTCTTGTTGTCTGACGGATTGTCCTTATTCGTGACATTCATTTGTGTCCAGGCTGCGTCTCTAGAGCCGGTTGTTAGCCTAGGACCAGCACAGGTACGGTGTTGAAAACAATACTCAGACTACCTATAATAACGTGAGTACTATGTATTTTTCCTTGGCAACACTATCAACCCATCCTATCAGTCTAAACCCACCCGCTACAGCCTACAGGTGTTGTTGCTACGGCACCGGATACCACTTTTTTCCAGGGTCGCCGACCTTGTATCTAGCCGTCAACCGCTACTTGATAGAAAGCCAGCGTCCTGAAGAACCAATTAAGATAGCGGCATCTTGTCACACCGTAACAGGACTACGAGTGAAGATGACCAGCCAGACGAAAACCTGCATACCACATGCTAGTAGTGTTAGGGAGTTCTATTTTTCTTCACTTGTTTTTTTTTCTTTTTCTGTGCTCCAACCATGTCAAGTGTCGCGATGACAGGCCATTCAGCCCCTCGCACCAGGGATCAACAACATTTTGAACGAAAGGTGAGGCTCTATACTGAGAGAATGTGATGCAGATTTGCAAGAGGGACTAATGAGAAGGTAGGGAGCATTGGAGGCCACACATATCACAACAACAAATAAGCTTGCTACATTGGAGATGATCCGCGCGCCCACACTATAAACCGCCAACATCACTTGCATCCATAATGACGGCGTGTGCATGACGCAACAATTGAACCGCCAACCACGATGTTGGACAATTTTGCATGAGTATTCTGCGGGATTACAAGAACACATGACCAGAGGCTCATCTTCGTCGACAGTTGCGTCGCACCGCCAAAGGTATGGCCGCCGACGTGAATAATATGATGCTTTTAGAAATTAAATTTAAATACCTCCGTTGATGGTGTGCTTACTAACCCTGATGCCTACATTACTTGGGAAATAGCTGTAATCAAAAGTTTGTTTGTCATGAGTTTCCTGAGGAAAAAAAGAGTTAGGGCTCTTTACTAGTGAGTTCACTGATTTTCTTCTGTCTGGTGGATAGAATTTAGTAGAAAATCCTGGCATTAAACATTACACAAATGGAATGCTTGAGACGGTTCATGGGCTAGATTCGTTCCTTCTTTACTATGCCCGAGATCTGTTAATTAAGTTGCAACAATTGAGACAGGGAGCTAAAAGTGTTTAGAGAAATATTAATCAGATTGCCAAATGGGTATGTTGCGTTGATGAGATAGAAGAGGATGAGAGCAGGGCATGGCATAGTTTTTAGGGGGCTAAATCGGGAAATTCGGATATTCCTTGAATATAAAGAGTACAATAACCTAACCTGTTTGTTTCATTCTTGCTTGGTAACAGCTGAACTGAAGTGCAGGGACGACGCCTCGCGAATTCCAGACTAATTTTCTGCAGGAAAAGCAATTCATGCACCATCCGACGACCCCTTACCCTCGAATCGGCGTTCCTCCACCCGTTTCCTCTCAGCGTCCCCGCCATCTATCCAATCCAACACCAAGCCACGCACTACTCCAACACTCAGTAGAGTACGCACACCCACGTCGAGCAAAGTTGTTTCAACCCTGCAGAGAGCTACCGCGTCTGTTGCCTCTACAGGGAGAACTAGGATATTCAGTGTCATCGAATGTAAAGGGTAATGATGATAGCAGCTGGAATTATGTATGCGTTCACGGTCAACGTGACTGGTCCAGCAAGCGTGCTTTGGTAATTAAAAGAGGAATGGAGTATTCTGCCGCTTAGATATCGCATGAAGATACAAATGTTGTGCTTGCAAGCTGACTATGCAGGTAATGAAGATCCTTGCTGAAGTGCCATTATTGGTGCTGATGAAGGCGATCACTATGCAAGCCTTATTATGCAGCGTGTGCTTAGTGCACAAGATGGAGAAAGGTGAGCAACAACCAGCACACATAATTGTTTCAAACCAAGTGTCATCAAGGATCATTCATGCGCATTGATTATTGATGGATGGCACTGCAACACTTTAGCCGTAGTTATCGATGATGTGGAGAAGCTGGCCTTAGCACCAAACCACACCCTCATCGCGTTACCACATCAATGGCTCAACAATAGCTTAAGGCAAATGGTAACCAGGTTGGTGCGCATTAATTTTGCTATTGTCATATCTATGATGTTGTTGTATGTCGATTTGTCCTATGCAAGCTTGTCATAATTCTGTGTAGTAGACCATGGCAATTTGATAGAGATTCTATGCAATCATGGCTTAGTCAATATCAATATCATTTTTACACCATGATTAAGAAAATTGGTGTTGCACCCTATGGCTCCTGAAGCGATTGTCGCGTTGATGTTGTAGCTAAAGCAATCAAAAATAAAAGTGAGATCATGGAAATACCCAAACCCGTAGTTGCTAAAAACCAATTGAAAACGTATTGAAAGGAAAGAGTTGCTTCTACTAAATGATATTAATAACAATAATTGCTTCACTTCTATGTCTATGCATTGGTATTGTAAGATGCTTTGAGTTCACTTTCCGATATTGCCATCATTCTTTGCCCCTCTACTATTTACTAACCTTGTGCAGGGAGTATTCCTGATGTTTTCGTCCAAGTGAGATTCCTTTAGGGCTGCCCACCTCAGTCTCGAGGATTGGCATCAGAATTGATGTCTCATTCCTGGTGCTTTCCTTGCCCATCGTGCGCATACAGAACTAATCCGGAGGAGAAACTAAGAATTCAACGCCAAGTGCAGGAGTACTCGACAAGGTTATTGTGCTGTGAGTCTCTTAGCTTGGCCGGTGTTGCTCGGTTATTTATGCTAAGAAAAATGGAATCTGGCGCTATGTGTGTTTGATCTGTAAGCTATTAACAACATCACCATTCGATATCGTCAACCCATCCGACGATTAGATGTATGCTTGATGAATTGAGTGGTTGCTGTACTGTTTGCAAAGAGTTGATTTGCGTAGTGGAGGTTTACACAATCGCGATGTAAATGGGAGATGAATTGGAATAACTGCTTTGCAAGACTAAGTTTGTTACTATGACGTGTTAGGCATGCCTATGCGTTTAACTAATGCACCTACACTTTATGCGAATGAAATTGAGTTTGCGTTCTATTATTGGAAAATTATAGGTCGTATCTTTTGATAGATATTTGATTACAGCCAAGTCTATAATGATCACATCTTAATCATTTACAGTCTGTTATTAATGCTCTCCGTATCCAGTTATTGGTAACCTTGAGAATGCGGCACCTTTATGCACCGATCGAGTTTCTTCTTGGTTATTGCTCACACCGCAGGAATTAGAAGTTGCACAATCAGCTGAAGCAATACAACAAGGATGCCCTATTCCCAAGTCTTCCGCCGTAGTGCGGTTTCTTTAGGCTTGCTGCAATTTCATCATCGCTACTGTGAAGGATTATCAGGCCGCCATTAGCATGCGCCATAAATACTTACAAAGGAGACCTTTACTTCGGGCGGAGACGAAAGAACGCCCATCAAACTATGCTGAAAAGAGTGCACAAATGCACCCCTACTTCAGCTTTCCTGATTCTTTAATAAGACTTTGAGCTGACTGATCGCTACTTGCAGAATGGGTCGGTGTGTTTTGCTAAAGAAGGAAACTGCTTGCATATTTATAGTGAGAAATTGCAGTGGCCCTTTGCTGAATTATATCTACTTATGATAAGGAATTAGTCATGCTCTCTTGCGAGCTAATAAACATGGCAACATTTATTGTCGCCCAAAGATTTGCTATCATTCTAATCATGAATCATTGAAACATATTCTAGTCAAGCCAAATTTAATCGAGGCATGCCAAGTGGTTGAATTCATTGATCTTTTCGATTGTAATCAAAACCACCAAAAAGGAGAAAGAGATTGTCATGCTGATGCATTCGCTAGACGGTAATGCTTTGTGACACAACTGATCTATAAAATCTTTGGTTAAAACAATTAAAGAATCAAATAGTGCAATTGTCGCTGATTTTAAAGATCGTTTGCGAACATTGTAAAGATGAAATCATGACCATAATCGTCCTCAGGATAGATGTATTTACGAAGCAACAACTATGCAGTTCCAGCCAGCTCTGTCGTCTTGTTGCTTTACCAGGAAGCACCCATGGAGGAGGCTGATGAGCATTTTGGAGCAAGAAGACGCAGGAATATTCTTGCAGCCTCATTTCGTTGGCCACAAAGATGAGCCGAAGATGTGGAGAGTTGTTCTCTCGCTGCACTACTGTCAAAGGCTAAGCACATAACAATCACATGTTTATATATGCCTTCTACCTGTTCTGTGTTCCTTGCGATAATATTCTATGGCATTTGTGTTGGGTGCAACCTAGGACGTAGAGGCATATAGCCCATTTGTTGTTGTGATAGATTTCTAAAATGCCACATTTTATTCCATTTCACAAATCATGATGATGCTAACTCAATATTGCTGAAAATTTGATCTAGAGAGAATTATTCCGATTATGCATGGGAATGCCTATTACCATTGTTTTCCTGACTGATACTAAATTCTTAGTCATTTTTGGGAGACGTATGCATAAGTGAGGACTAAAGCCTTATTTTTCTACCATACTTTCATCCCCAAACCTGCACGTCAACTGAAGTTGTGACATCGAACTTATCCATATATTAAGGGCTGTTTTGAAAACGTAATATTAAAATGTCGAAGAATGTACAACCATATTGCAGTTTGCTATAATCTTTTTGCCATCCTACCACCAAGTTGCCTTTTGAGATGTATTCGTTCATCCCACCTGCCCATTATGATTAAGTGCCCTTTCCCAACTTTCTAAAACGAATTGAATTTTGACTGCTAAGCAACGTACGCTATGATGCCAACTCATTTGAAACAACTAAGCAAACATCAGAGCGCAGAATGCTAAATATAGATTGCTCGGTGACAAGTAGAAAGACAATGATCATTTTGAACCTGAGAATTCTTTGATACATTAAGAACGCAGTAAGATTCCTAGAGCTAAGAAATCTAAGTGTGCTAGAGACCTGACGCCTTTTAAAGTTGTCCAAGATAATAGAATTCATTATAAGCTATCTGCCTGCAGTTTTTAGGGTTAGTTCCCACATTAAGTTGCAGATTTGACACCATATTTGGGAGAAGAGCATGAACTAGAGTCACGAGACGACCAACATGCCAAGACGGCAGGGTATGATGAGGACATTCCCAAAAACCCACCCATAACTACGACTCCATCACCTAATCTATAAACCTACACAAGGTCCTAATGACTCGCGCCCGTGCACTCAATTAAAACACAATAATTTCACTCCTAAGTTCAGTTGGTTTCTTCTAGCACATGAAGACCCGTTGTACCTCTGTCTTGCTTAAAAAACCAAGGAGCACAAGAAATACCATCCATGGGAGAGGAGTGCGCCAGGTTGGATTCGGACTGAGACGCACCAACTTCTAAACGGGCCCCAACGACTTCTACAGACTCCGTTTCTGACGTTCAAGACTGCAGGAAAGCTATAGTCTAACTTGTCCAAATGGATCTGGCCTCACATCCACTATCTTATCAGCAATCATCCACAAACATCAACAATCCACCCGACCTATTTACTATCTACTGCTGCGCCACCCCTTATTATGGCCGTGGGACGTGTATTCAGTTGAGCCATTATGGCGCATCTCTAGGGTTGGAGACCCCCACACCCATTGGTCGCTCATCCCATTATTATATGCTCTAGACCCGGCCACAGATTTGAGGTTGCATAGATTAGAACGTTTTGCTCTCTATTCGCTATGAAAGCGGCAGCGTGACTCGACATAAAGAATCGCCCGTCTGTTATATTGAACCCACCTCTTGTATTTTCAGATTGTGAAAACTTCTATGCGGGAGAATTGTTTAGGCATTCAGTACTTGTTCAAATCTCGCTCTTGCTTGTTTCTAGTTGATTGCTTGCAGACGAGAGCCCTCATGGAGGGTTATCGCCGTCTCCACAACATCGCGTTCACCTTCTGGAATGGTGCTATCGGTCGCTAAGCGCAACATCGTGCGTTGTAGTCGGGCCGTGAACGTCGGTTCTCCCACCAATGTGATTACTTCTCCATCGAAAGATCGGGACGAACCCTCGCATTAGGATATGTTTCAACGCCAAGGTGTGGAATTTCGATGAACGTATTCGCGCTCGGTGGCAAGGCTTGACACGGTGCGTGAGATATCGCCATTGCCGCGTGATCGAAGGTGGAGGTGAATCACCCGACGTCAAATCAGCAGTTCCTAAATGGGAGCTCGAAGAGGAGGGTGTAGTGGGCCAGCCAGAGGGCTATGTACAATGAAAGGAAGGAGCACCTTGTGCTCAGGCTGGAGCAAGGCGCTCTATGGCTTCGACAAGCACCACGGGCGTGGAACACACGTCCGACAAAAGCTTGAAAGAGCTCGGCTTAGCCCTGTCGAAAGCAGTGCGCGCAGGATGAGCAGCGGTGTACAATAGAGGAAAGGGGCACTGGCCGGAATCATCGTCGGGTTTATGTTGATGATTTAATCGTGACAGAGAAATCCAAGTGAATCATGGTGTTCAAGCAACAGATGATGGGGAATCCGAGATGAGCGATCTCGGACTCCTCACGTATTATTTGGGGATGAAGTGGAGCAGGGGGGAGAACGCATCGCCATCAAGCAGCCGCCTCGCCAAGAAAATTATGTCCAGTTCTCAGAGGATGCTGGAGTGCAACTCAACTCAATTCCCATGGACCCTCGATCGCTGCTACACAAAGACGCCGAGAAGTCCTGTCGATGCACGGAGTATGGCGCGTCATCGGGTGCTGCGGTACCTGCTGCACACGAGGCCGGATCTGTCTACGCCCGTGTGTTAACGCCAAAAATTTGGTACGGGTCGTTACCATGTTCGTTAAGGAAAGAAGCGATATCACCATTGGAAACTAATCCAGAAGAGTCCGAGCTTGGGAAGAATGTGAAGACCACGTTATGCAGTTATTTATTCTTATTATTAGATAGTTTTATCTTTTAGGAAACTGATCTCTGTCGATCAGGTCTGTTAGTTTCCTTTCTAGTAGGAAAGTCTGTTTCGTGTCCTATAAGGACTCTGTAATCGGGTATTATACGTGTGCCGGGGACTTGTAATCTATCACAACGATCAATTAACTTCGGCGCATCGCCAACCTTTCGACGGGTTCTTGCTTCTCGAGCGGGCTGCATCGTTAGGTCCGAACTCCTGCGAGAGGGTAAAGACTCGTCACCCCTTACCAGGTGTATCTGCCCTGTCTACGGCTGCATCGGTTCGGTCCGACCTCTTAGGCCGATCAGGTATACCACATCACGCGTGCGTAGATCTTATCAGTTTACTGGGGGCGATTTATCATCAGTTCGTGCTGCAGTCGGTTGGGTCCGACCTACTGAACTGCCAGCATAAATCGTTCCTGCTAGGCTGATGGTTTTTGCGCAAGCGTCTTATCGGAATGTATAGCCGGTAAGTTATTTTCATCACAGTTGCATTAGGTCTATCGGCTCGTTGAGGTTCCTTTACTATTATCGATCTGTGCTGCATCAGTTAGGTTTGAACTACTAGATCGATAATAATAGATTTATCCTTGTCGGGCTGATCGGTGTATATGCGACTTTTTATCGGAGTGCTTAGCCGATAGGTTATCTTTTTATAAAGCCGACTGTATTATCCATACTGTTTTGGTCATCTATATTATCTTCGGTTTTCTAGCCGATGCATATGTGTTTCCTCGGCAGTCGGCTAGCTTACTATTTTGCTTATCTATTTTATCATCGGCTCCTAGCCGATGCACATGTTATACTGACATCTTGTCTATTTGCTCATAGCACTATCGGTTTCCTAGCCGATACATAGGCGCCATCGGGCTATCGCTACGAGGAGTCTATATCAGCCCGTATCGGCCGATAGCCGATTGCGCAATTGCTGCTGATCCGGGCACGAGGATCAACAAGGACCCGGACGCGAGCACGAGGCCCGGGCGCGAGTACAGGCAGAGGCCCGGGCACGAGCATAGCGGCATCGGCTGGAAGGAATCCGTATCGGCTTGCTGGCCGATTGGATCAATGATCTAATTTCTTCATCTCCTTGTCAATTGCTGGGTCAAATTGACTGGCACGCCCGCGAACCTCAAATATTTTAGGACCTGCACTGGAGCTAAGCAGATCTCCCAGGCCTTCGTATGTTCAATTGCATCAAACCAGATCATCAGCGAGCTTCTTGACACACCCGGTGGTTTTTGGTGCGAACATATTTTTGGCACGCCTGGTGGGACACAGAACTTCAACATGGCTGGAAAGGAGGTCAGCACAGACAACATAATCCCAGTTACAATGGAAGACTTGACCGAAGAACAGAGACAACAAGTGGAGCAGAACATCGATGATTTTCGGAAGCTTTGTCTAGAATCCTTCGGTATGACAGATCAAGGGCCGATTCAGAAGTCGCAATTTCCAAAGCCCGTTCTGATTGATGAATCGAGCCATACATCGCCTGCAAGTCCACAAAAGCCGATCCAAGACATGTTTAATGAAGCAGTTCATCATGCGTTGACCGATCAATCTGAGGTATTGGTGAACACATTACAGAGCTTGATCAAGAAGGCAGTAGAGCTGATTCAAATACCCGGGGGGCAACAAGATGGGATTCCTCAAGGATATCAAACTGCGTACTATGGGGGGCATCAACAGAGTTATCCAAAAGCTGTTCCTGAGTACAATTATCAGAGGGAATATCAGAATCAGAATCGGTTACCAACTCCACCTCTGCGTTATTACGGTGAGGATCCAAAAGAAGATTGGACAGCAAGAATTACAGAGGTGGTGAGAGAACAATTCGGTCTAAGACCGAAGGAAACATTTAGGTATCGGCCTCCATATCCAGATTGGTTTGATAGAGCTCCGTTGCTACGCCGATACAGAGTACCAGACTTCTCCAAATTCTCAGGGCAAGATGATGTGTCTACAGTGGAGCATGTCAGCCGATTCCTGGCGCAGTGCGGAGAAGCATCGGCTGTAGAAGCTTTGAGAGTTAGACTCTTCCCGTTATCATTATCCGGATTGGCCTTTACATGGTTTTCTTCATTGCCACCTAACTCAGTTCGAGGTTGGGCCGATCTGGAAAAGCAATTCCACAAGTATTTCTTTATGGGAAGTCAGGAGATGAGTTTGATAGACTTAACATCGGTAATACAGAAGCCGGAGGAATCAGTCGCAGAATATATCCAGCGGTTTCGTAATGTTAGAAGGCAGATGTTATAGTTTAAGTCTGGACGATGCACAGCTGGCCGAGTTAGCATTCCAAGGTTTGTTGGCTCCGATCAAGGAAAGATTTTCATCAGAAGACTTTGAGAGCCTAGCACACCTAGTACAGAAGGTATCGGTTCATGAAAGCCGATTTCAGGAAGCCAGGAAGGAATGATAAGGCCCGAACAGAAGAATTTCGAAGTTTGATAACAAACTCCGAAATTGGGGGGCATGTGTTAACGCCAAAATTTGGTACGGGTCGTTACCATGTTCGGTTAAGGAAAGAAGCGATATCAGCCATTGGAAACTAATCCAGAAGAGTCCGAGCTTGGGAAGGAATCGTGAAGACCACGTTATGGCAGTTATTTATCTTATCTATTAGATAGTTTTATCTTTTAGGAAACCTGATCTCTTGTCCGATCAGGTCTGTTAGTTTTCCTTTTCTAGTTAGGAAAGTCCTGTTTCGTGTCCTATAAGGACTCTTGTAACTCGGGGTATATATACGTATGCCCGGGGACCTTGTAATCTATCACAACGATCAATTAAACTTCGGCGCATCGCCAACCTTTCGACGGGTTCTTGCTTCTCGAGCGGGGCTGCATCGGTTAGGTCCGAACTCCTGCGAGAGGGTAAGACTCGTCACCCCTTACCCAGGTGTATCTGCCCTGTCTACGGCTGCATCGGTTCGGTCCGACCTCTTAGGCCGATCAGGTATACCACATCACGCGTGCGTAGATCTTATCAGTTTACTGGGGGCGATTTATCATCAGTTCATGCTGCATCGGTTGGGTCCGACCTACTGAACTGCCAGCGATAAATCGTTCCTGCTAGGCTGATGGTTTTTGCGCAAGCGTCTTATCGGAATGTATAGCCGGTAAGTTATTTTCATCACAGTTGCATTAGGTCTATCGGCTCGTTGAGGTTCCTTTACTATTATCGATCTGTGCTGCATCAGTTAGGTTTGAACTACTAGATCGATAATAATAGATTTATCCTTGTCGGGCTGATCGGTGTATATGCGACGTTTTATCGGAGTGCTTAGCCGATAGGTTATCTTTTTATAAAGCCGACTGTATTATCCATACTGTTTTGGTCATCTATATTATCTTCGGTTTTCTAGCCGATGCATATGTGTTTCCTCGGCAGTCGGCTGGCTTACTATTTTGCTTATCTATTTTATCATCGGCTCCTAGCCAATGCACATGTTATACTGACATCTTGTCTATTTGCTCATAGCACTATCGGTTTCCTAGCCGATACATAGGCGCCATCGGCTATCGGCTACGAGGAGTCTATATCAGCCCGTATCGGCCGATAGCCGATTGCGCAATTGCTGCTGATCCGGGCACGAGGATCAACAAGGACCCGGACGCGAGCACGAGGCCCGGGCGCGAGTACAGGCAGGGGCCCGGGCACGAGCATAGCGGCATCGGCTGGAAGGAATCCGTATCGGCTTGCTGGCCGATTGGATCAATGATCTAATTTCTTCATCTCCTTGTCAATTGCTGGGTCAAATTGACTGGCACGCCCGCGAACCTCAAATATTTTAGGACCTGCACTGGAGCTAAGCAGATCTCCCAGGCCTTCGCGTGTCTCTAGGCGCCGAACCAGATCGTCAGCAAGCTTCTTGGCACACCCGGCGGTTTTCGGCGTCAACAGCCGTTGGCGTGGCAAGCAGATTCATGGAGAGTCCGACGATAATGCATTTCAAGGCTGTGAAGATGATCCTCAGGTACCTCAAGGGAACAATCGATTACATGCTCGCATTCGCGGGAGGAAGCGGTGCAGTGGAGCTCACCGGTTACACCGACAGTGACTTGGCCGGTGACATTGACGATCGCCGGAGCACCGCCGGAGCACCGATAGCCTTGTCTCGTGGTGTTCACAGAAGCAAAAGACGGTGGCGCTCTCGTCGTGCGAAGCTGAATTCATGGCGGCCACCGTGGCGGCGTGTCACACACTCTGGCTTAGGGCGCTGCTGAGCGAGCTGTTTGGCACAGAAGCAAAGCCGGTGAGACTCTACGTCGACAACAAATCGGCGATTGCCTTGATGAAGAACCATGTGTTTCACGGGAGGAGCAAGCATATCGATACCCATTATCACTCCATTCGTGAATGCGTCGAGAACGGCTGGATCATGATTGAATTCGTCCGGACTGAGGAACAGCGGGCGGATGCACTTACAAAGGGGCTGCCGGCGGTAAAACTGGCAACAGCGCGGCACCTGTTGGGTGTTCACGATCTTGGTCCGCGCCAGGACTAAGGGGGAGTATGTTGCTGTTACTTCTGGCGAGGACCTAGGCACGGGCGCAGGCCGAGCGGGGGCCCGGGCACGGGCGCAGCCCGAGCTGATCCGGACAAAGCGGAAGCAACGGTCTGGACAACGGCCTGGCGACATGCTCAGGCGAGGAGATCAACAGCGACTGAGTTCGTGGCCGCACGGAGCGCGCAGCTAAGCGAAGTGCGTGGTGAGCATGGCCTCGTCTTCCTTGTATATAGGATTGAAGTTATTTTCAGCCTATAAGTAGATAATAGTTACATCATTTGTAAGAGTAGAATTGGTTTTCATTTCAGTTGAAATAGACATAGAAAATTGCCCCAAAATTCTCCTTGCGACCAACTCTGTTTTTTTCCTCTGTTTCTTGCTCTGCTCTTTGCTTGCCAGAAGTTTACCGAATCTGCTACAGTGCGCCCGCTAGTTGTTCGATCTGGTGCTAGCCAACATCCCCTGCCACCTCGCTGTCACCCTGGGTACCACCGCCCACGCGCATCCTTACCCCGCCTCGCTGCCACCTCGAGTACCGCAGCCCACGCTTGTCCTCACCCTGTCCCAGCAAGATGACGCCTAACAACCGTCGTGTCTCTAAAAGGGGAATCGTCCCCGGCTATTTCTCACCCCCACCACACACCCCACCCCCCCCCCTCCACACACACCCCAACGAGCTCCTCCACCCCACTCCTCGCCGTCCCAGAATCGGAGCAAGTAGAAAGCCGCTCGACGAGATCGACCCCGCCGCTGCCTCTTGGCTGTGCTGCTTCACCGTCGCCATTGGTGAGTCTCCGCTTCCCTCTCCTCTCTCACACCGCCGCCGCAGTCCACAATCGGGAACCGGAGCCCCGACGACCCTCCCAGAGGCCATCGCCGGCGTCCCGCACCGCCGCTCGCCCGAGGCCCGCTCTGCCTCGCCAGGCAGAGCGGGGCGAGGAAGACGACAGGAGAGGGGATTAAATCCCCCACCCACACCCACCCACCCCCCCTCTGACATGTCGGCCATAGGCAGTAATAGAAAACGCTTTTTAAAAACTCAATAACCCAAATGAGTCATTGACGTGTGGGCCCCCTCCCGGTCCTCATCCTAAGAGGCCCTGGGCCCCCATACGTCAGTGACACATGTGGATTAAAATGGGTCTCCTGGGTTTTTAACTAGTGGACCCCATCTGTCAGAGAGAGAAAAGGGTTTTTCCCAAGGAAAATAATGCGGACAGTATAGAAAATGTCCCAATAGTGTCTATTTGTATTTCATTTGTTTTAATTCAAATCTAAAACATTGAAAGGTAATATCTCACTCATACTAAGTTCAAATCAAGTGAAACTTTCACCAAAATTTATCTAAAATCAAGATCTATCCAATGGCACTGTTTTGGTTTTTTTTTTATATTTATTCTTTATTTATTAATGTTTAGAACATGACTTTTGAATAGTCATTTCGTCTCATTAGGTTATATTTGTGACGGCGAACCCTTAACACAGAGAAGAAAGTTTCTGTAGCTAAGCAAGGCAACTCATCACGCCCTCCTCCTTGAACATATTATACCTAATGTGAAAATGTTTTGTTTACAAATAAATTGCATACTATGTTAAATTTCATACCTAAATTCCGTTTAAACATCTATTTGATATTGATGCCCTGTACCTTGACGCCGTATGCTATTTATATCCTCAAGTCAATTATTGATGATGCTTAGTGTTGCTTACTAGAATCCTCCTACATATGTGATAATAATCGGGATGGGGAGGATTGTTCTGGGTAGGGAGCAATCCTCATTTTATGCAAGTGGGCGTCGGGGCTATAGATTTGTAAATTTTGAAAATTAAAATATACTTTTGTAAATATTTTTTAAAAAATATAAAAAAAATTCGACGACCATATAGCTAAGCCCACAAACAAAACAAAAGGTTGGAAACAATTAGCAGACGCTACTAACGGCAGACGATATGGGCCAAGTCTATTAACCAGTCCAGCATTATTTCATCACCACCCAGGCAAAACACAAACAAATGGGAATTTTTATATTTTTTTTAATAAAATATTTACAAAACTACATTTTCGTTTCAAAAATTTACAAAAATATACTCTAACGCCCTCTGGGAGGGCTTTTTTAAAAAACGCCCTTCCAAAGGGCAATTTTATGACGTGACAGACGGCCGTCGGCTGGCGGCCCCTTGGCCATTAAAAAACCGTCCTCTAGAAAGGCGGCGAGAGGGCCGCCTAAAAAAGTACCGGCCGTGGGGCTGACGCTTTTGCGGGCGGCCTCCTTGCCACCCTCTGGGAGAACGGTTGTTGGGCGACCAGGGGACCGCCTGTAAAATGGGGGTGGCAATCGGACTGCCGGCCTCAAACTGGTCGGACCGGTCGGGTACAGAACCGCCCATCAGTTCTAGTGGAGGTGGCGGTCGGACCGCCGGCCTCAACTCGATCGGACCGGCCGGGTACAGAACCACCCAGAAAGTTATGCCTATTTCTCCCTAACGTGTGCTACCTACCTTAAAACATGCATAACTTTCGCATATGGTCTCGGAATCGGACAAATAAGTACTCTATAGATATCTATAGAAAATTTTACATCCACTTTTCCCCCACTTTGTCGGGTTTGTCCGAAAATTTTTTACGAAATTCGGCCCGGAAGATTGAGTTTTTGAGGTCCAAAGTTTCAACACGGTTTTTAAAGCACGCTCACAATTTTCTATAGGACACATCTTACACGGTTTGAGCTGCACCTTTCTAAGGTTTTGCTGTTCTTGAGTTCCTAGTTGAAAAAAAAATAACAAAAAAAAAGAACAAAGAAAGTGGCTATTTTGCAGGTGGCCCCCTTGTCGCCCTCCTAGAGGGCGGTTTTTGGGCGGCCAGGTCTGGTCGGCTTTTTGCAGGCGGCCTTCTTGCCGCCCTTTGAGAGGGCGATTTTTGGACGGCCAGGGGGCCAACTATAAAAGTACTGACGGCCGAGCCACGTCATAAAATCGCCATTTGGGAGGACGATTTCATAAAAAACGCCCTCCCAGAGGGCATTGGGAGTATATTTTTGTAAATTTTTAAAACGAAAAATGTAGTTTTGTAAATATGTTATTAAAAAATAAAAAAATCAACAAATGGAGTGGTGGATCTTCTTTTTGCCAAAAAAAATATCTGTCAATCAAAGCCTCTAAAGGTCGATCACATGCATTCGCCAAATTAATGAATGGGAAATTTTTAGCATAAAAAAGAAAGGGGAAATCAATTGTGGGAAAAAAAATCACGCGTGGCGTCTCCGTCGATAAGAACGTGCCCACCTAGCCTAGAAAGTTCTTGTATTGCAATTTATTTACACACTGTTGCGTCGCATACGTCCACACTTAGGTGATTGTTAAACGAGTTGTATATAGCTAGCAAGTGATATCCCCAAGAATATTTTGATACATGTATTTGTCGTAAAAGTGCACTAACAATATTGTATTGGGATGATGATATCTCACTTTTGCTACGTTTATTTTGTCTTTTCCATTGGCACTAGCAAACCCAACGGGCAAAAGTGAGATAAAAAAATTAGTAAGTTCGAAAACAATGAGAAAAAAAAAACCCTATTCTACTTTCAGTATTACTCACTCCGTTTAAAATATAAAACATAATAGCTTTTTACACGGTCTCTAACATTATACTTTGATAATTAATATAGTCAAAATTTTTAAATACTGACTTTACGAAAAAAAAGAGTATGTTTCAACAACACTCCTTCTAGTCCATACTACTAGCACTCACTATATATCAAAATATAGCTATCTTTAGATATTTTAGAGAAATTAAGAAGGAAATTAAAATTAAATGAAGAAAGGTTATGATTAGTTAAGATGCCTAAGTAGATAAAAAAAGTTAAATAGAGATAATTATAATTGGTTGGGATGGAACACTCATATAAAGAAACCGCTATACTTTAAGATAAATTTGAAAGACTAGGACAGAGTAAGTATTATATTAGCGTCAAATAAATGTGACTTAATTGTGACACAATCCTTTTAATTAAGAACTGTCATCCTCCTGTTGGCAGCTTGGGGTAACCGGTCAAAGTGGTCCAACGAGAAGAAACACGGGTGGCCCGGTCTTCGAGCTCATCCATGCGTGCATGCATTCATCACTGGCTCTGTCGTCTTTCTCGTCGCGACTAGCGGGTAACAACGTGCTTCCCGCAGAGTTTCAAAAAATAAAAAGACGTGCTCCCCGCAGCACATACAGTGCATATATGCATCAGCAACGGACCAGGACTGTGAACAAAAATATATACAATAGTTTTCTGGCGGTGTTGACATTTAAATTTGATATTAATTTAAATTTATAGTAAATTTAAACTAAATTTAAAAAGATAAGTGTCTTCATGCCAAGGTCGGTTCGATAGCAGTTGTTCGAGCGGTCCTACTGAAAGGGACCCAAAACTTCTGTATAATGGTGGTTCAATCTTAGCTTTTTGGGTGGTTCGATGTTTAGTCCGGAGTTCTAATCCAGTTTTAATATCTCTCGTGTTTCTCCTTGCTTGAGACGGGGTTTTTTAAGTTCTACTCGATCTCTAAGGTTAATAGGACATGTTGAAAGCCTTGTAGATATAAGACTACCCAAGACCAATTAAAAGCAACTAATCAATTGTTAAAATTAATCTATTACATCTATCATCTATATTCTATATCACCCTTCTTCTTTCTGTATCTCACATCTATTCATCTCTAATTCCCTAATTGTTCATCTTATCTTGTCTCTACAATATTTAAGAATGTCCTAGCTAGCCTGTTGAGTCTAGAATAAATCCATATATATTCATCGTGACGAGATTCCTTTAGAGTGATCGTTCAACAGTATCTAACCTCTACTATAACACACCTCTCAAGTATTGTTATGGGTTACACATAAAAATACTCATGCCTATGACCTAACACATTTTTGCGCCACCAGGCTGGTCGCATCTCTTGCTCCAAAACCTATATATTAATGCAACGCCCAAGGAATCGCGGGCTCGCGCAGTCCGGCATGCATGTCGCATGCAGTCTCTTGCATCATACTAAACGAACTAATTATATTGGCCGTGGTAAACAAGCTGGCTCCTGCAGAACGTCTACACGGTTTTTCTTGGCAGTAATTAGCAAAATAATGCATAGGAAACCGAGGATTCCTGCAGGACCGTAGGATCCCTCTTGTCAGTCTTCCCTCGGAGTAATTTTTAGGGTTATCTTTTCTTGCAGAACTTTGATTAATTTGCTTGCATCGATTGCTTAACGGTCAGCCAAATCGCTATTTTGTGTAACACCGTTCTCCAGCGCAGCGGCAGAGCCAGGATTTAGATATAAAGGAGGCTAACTTGTATAGTTACAGATGATCTGCCATTGTTGGAGTTGAAGGGGTCTAATTAACCAAGTGCTTAATATAATTATCTGATCAGTTAGTAAGTTCTTAGGAAAAATGTTTTTGTTGGCGTGGCGAGGGCTCCGCTCGTCCACTCTTGTTTCCGCCCCTGCCAGAACAAACAACCTGATCGTTGCAACGTGCAAGTATATAAAAGCCCTGAAGGCCGGGCGGTGAAGAGCTTTTTGCATTTTTATTTTTGCAACATTGTACATAGGTTTTCCAGCAGTCAACGGTAAGTACGTCGGTAGCGGAGCTTTCGTGGTCGGTCGCCCGATCAATCAGCTTGGGACTGGCTCTGTAGCTGAATCGACAACGAAGATCATTTTTAACAGGTGCCTAAAGCTATTCTCAATGAGGTGTTTCACTTCATTGTTTCTAAAACTGCCACATCATACAGACCACAATAAAACCATGGATGAAACAACTCCTCTCAATGAGAAGTTTCATTCCACTGTTTCCAAGGACAACCATAGCATTTAAATGGTGCACAAGGTTGAGATCAAATACACTATATGAATTGTGTAGCCATTTGTTGTTATTTTTATATCAAATACTAGCATACGATCTAACATATATGACCTTGTCTTTAATTTGAACCCAATATTAGCAAATAAATATGATGAAACAAAAATAATATAAAATCCACTTCAATATCCATACGAAATGGGATAGATTAATAGATCACATATATGAAAGAGTACATATAGGACATCTTAAACTTGACTACATATACCACTTGAGTTGCAAATAAAGTAAACTTTGCCAAATATAGAGTAAATATCATGGTCCAAACTTTTGCCAAATATGCTCAACTAGGTCCTTCTTAAGTTGAAAATGGGTGGAACGGATTGGCGCGAGAAGAGGGAGATTGCGCGCGCGCAAAGGAGGTTTGGCACGGGAGACGGCCAGCGGGGATGATACGCAGCGGATCCAGAAAAAGGAACAGTGATAAAACGAAAGGTCTCAGTGGTCGTTTCATGCCGTTTCCAAGACCTAGGAAACGCTGTGGCATGGTTTCATCCTCATGAAACTGGAGTCATCTCTCTCTTCATTAATCTTGTGCCATGTCATCACTTTAGCTGAGTTGGCAGGTCATTTAATGCCCATGAAACCCCACGAAACCCCCCACTGAGAATGGCCTAAAATCGATTTCTAGAGATGGTTGACTTAGGCCCTGTACATTAGTGCTACATAAGCAGCTTATTTAAGCCGCGCGCAAAACGAGGAACGTTATTAGCGCATGATTAATTAAGTATTTACTATTAAAAAGTTGAAAAATGGATCTATTTGCTTTTTAGAGCTACTTTCATATAGAAAATTTTTGCAAAAAACACACCATTGATTATTTTGGGAAACGTGCGTACGAAAAACGAGGAAAAAGCTGCTGGGAGTGCCGAACAGCACCTTAACCGTCTCTAATAAAATATCCGTCTCTAACAACATCTGTGAAAATATTGTATTGTCACAGGTGGAGATATAGCCGCCTGTAGAAATTAAATGCATTTTTTTTCCATATGGCAAGGTAAGACATCCACTTGTGAAGAATGCATTTTTACAGGAGGCTAGGTAAGACACCTACTTGTGGTATCCATTTCCATCTAAAAAGTTTATCCAATAATTCATATTCCCCAAATTAACATTAAAAAATTTCCAAAATTTACATTGACAATTTTTTTCCAAATTCAGAAAATATTTCATAAGGTCAGCGTTGGTGAAGGTGGTGGCATCCTTATCGCGGCGGAACTCTTAGAGATCCTCAAAGTTGAGCCAGGGCTTGACCCAGACCCTGCATCTAAGCCTCAAGTGTGAGGTGGTGCAGCGTGTTGGCCACCGACTGCTCCTTGGTCTCCACCACCAGCATGAACTCCAGCATCACGTCCCGCAAGCACCACACAAAAAACCCTCGTCAAGTTCAATACCCACAAAACTCATACCTGTCCTGAAGAATAGGAAATTACGAGGACAGTAAGCAACTGTGGAGGGAGGACGGTGAGAGAGAGAGCTTTCACCTCACGCCCGATCGATAGCTCCAGAGGCCTAAATGTGCACCTCAACCCATAGTGGTTTTGGATGACCGATGACAAAACATTTAGGGGACTAATGCTCATATTAAACTAAGTGCAGGATTTTGTCCCTGAGATATTGCCTAGCTGGTACCAAAGACACATAGCGACCCTACAAAAGACGGCGACCTGACAAGGCTATTTCAAATTTTATTTTTGAATTTGAGTCATAGAAAAAGCCACCTATCAAGAGGGGTTCATGGCCAATACCCAAGTTGGTATCCAAAGTGCTCAAATACTCCATTGATCCTTAGTGAGAGTCACAAGGCACTACACTCACATGGGAAATGGGCAAAGTGTTGAGCTGGACTGGAAATTCCAGTCCTAGTTCTTTGTCTGGCCAAGAAGGCCGATCAGAAGTTTCCATCCCTACTCACCAGAAGTTTCGGTGTTTAAATCTGTGAGTAATGGCTAGTTTTGGGGTGGGCGGATATTTTACTCCCCCACCCCCGTCTTGAGTGGTGGGCTATCGTTTCATTCAGACCTACTTCTATAGGGTTTCTAGAGTTTCCTCTCCCGCTCTTTCTTGGATCTTGAGCTATTCTTGTGGGATTTAAGATGGGAGTTCAAATTTAAGAGGCTCGTGAGAGTAGGTTGTCTTGAGCACATGGATATCAGCAGTCAGCCTTCATCATCGAGCTTGTTACTCTTGGAATTTCTCCTCCTAGCTAGCTAGGCATCTCCCGTGAGCATCCAACCCTTGTGGATAGGCCCCGGGCACGTTGTGAAGGTTCTACTCCGCCTTCACAGGAAAATGGGTAACTTTGAGTGAAAACCAGGCATGATCTAGGTGGGTGTTTGGTAGAGCAAGCTTCACCGGAGGTGATTGCTAGTTGTCCATCCAAGTTTAGGACCTTGGTGGTCACTTTGGAAACACGGCTTCGCCCTGGTGGTTGCTTGGTGACCGACGCACCTTCCTAGGTTTTTATTTGGAAAGTTTTGGGAACAAGAGAGATCCGGCTCCTTGGAGTCCCTCAACGGAGAGTAGGATCATCCGATCCGAACTTCGGGAAAAAATCATGCCTCCCCTCTTGTGTTTACCTTTCTACACATTTACCTTTGATATCCTGCTGTAGATAGTGCTCTAGATTGATCTATCTGTATTCCTATTTATTTACATGTGCTTTGCTGCTATTCTCTTTTAGCTGTGCTTGAAACATCCTTGGTGGGCTTGCACAACATTGACTGGAAGTTTCGGTACCAGGAACCGGAAGTTTCGGTCCACACTCTCTGTCTGACAGAGAGATCAGACTAGAAGTTCTGATCCCAAATCCCAAAGGTTCCGGTGCTGCTAATTCTGCTACGAAGTGATTTTAGGAATTTTCAGGAACGCCTATTCACCCCTCTAGGTGATGTCAAAATTCTTTCAAGGGCCACCACCGCCTGAGCCACCGGTCGTTGTCGTCGTCACCGAGCTGCTGTCACCGCCGCCACAGATCGGATGCTCTTGAGGCCCACCACCACACGAGCCGCTGGTCGTTGCTGTCGCCAAGCCGCGGTCCCTTCTCCTAAGGCTCAGCACCGTTGGATTGACCGCCCTCGAGGCCCACCGTTGGATTACCAGCTCCTGAGGCCCACTGTCAGATCGACAGCTCCCATCGCTGCCACCACCAGATCAACCGCTCCCAAGGCCTACCATCGTCAGACCAACCAGTCCTGAGGCCCACCACCGTCAAATCCGTTGTTCCCGATGCCCGACGCCGCTAGATCTACTACTCCCAAGACACGGATGGCCAGAGTATTAAGTGGCGTGGGTGGCGTAGAGAAAGAGGGGACGTGAGGGTGGTGGATGCAATGAGGAATCGGAGAGAAGAGAGGAAAAATGGAGAGGAGGGGGAGGCAGAGGTCAGGTGATGGGTGGCCACATGCACTTGACTTAATTTATTGTTTAGTTCTGCCTTTTTCAGAGGTGGTTGACTGCCTCTGGTAGTATCGATTTCAAGAACTGTTCTCCATAGATGATATGTGATGGCTTCCTCTAACATACTGTCGAGACGATTGTCCTTATGAACCGCCTCTGCGGTGCTATGAAAATTGTTTTTTAAGTAGTGATCTCCCCGTTCTTTGGATTTCTGTTCTTTTGTCTGTAGGACGAGAGAGCACTTGAGAGTCTTTTTCTTCCTTGCACGGAGTGGTGTTCTCCGGTGCTCACGGGCATATATATTTCTACTTTTATCATTTCTATGCATTCCTTTAAAAAAATTTCTAAAATATCAGTTCCTCGATAGTTCGAAGGGAAAGAAAAGAATATATCACTCTTTCAGAATTTGTTTGCTAGTCGTCCTTGGCCCTGACGGCTTAGCTAGTTTAGGGAAAATGTTTTTTTTTTGCTAAACTAGGACATGTATATCAGGAGAGTGGAGACTAAATAAGAATTCAATATTTTTTTTATATATACAACTAACAAGATATCTCAAAACATATTATCCTAGCGAAAGAACTCCAAGCAAAAGCAAATTACTCCCTTTCGTATTAGATGTAACACTACCTACTATTATAAATTTAGATATTTCCTTCATCTCAAAATATATAAAAAACTAGTATTAGATGTAACACCACCGAGTACTCTAATACTAGTTTTTTATATTTTGAGACGGAGGGAGCAGAAGGTTATGTTATATAGGTGTGGAGTCTTTTAAAATTTTGGTCTTTCGAATTTACAAACCGAATTTGTCAGCAGAGAAATAGGGACCGGTGATTCGGTTAACCGTAAACTTGGTTTCGGCCTTCGGTTAGACCAAAGGGACATGGGGCAGAAAGGCTTCGATCTCCAGCAATGAGGCAGGCAGCCATCGATCTCCAGCAATACGATGTCACGGCGGCCGACGGCAAGCTTCGGTGCGGTCCCTCATGCGGAGGCAAGATGGCGATGCGGCGCGGGCGGTAGCCATAGAGACGTGGAGGCAAGCGGGCCGGCGGCATGTCGCCGCAGAAGCCATGCAGGCGATGGCGCGACGCGGAGGCAGGCGGCGGCGCGCGGGAGGCAGGCAGGCAGCGACGCGCTGCGCGCTGCCCTCCCTCGGCGTCCTTCTCCTGGCGATTGACAATTGCGGCTAGGGTTGGTGGAAAGGTGCTTGGACTTTGGACACATGGGCCGATCAGATCAGATGGGCCGTCGACCAGCTCTTCGGGCACTTCGGTTTTTTGAGGCAGACGTACAAAGATCAGGAAAAATAATCGGTCTTTCTCAACACATGACCGAATTAGAAACCGAAGACCAGTGTTTCGGTTTTTTCCTGGTTCAGTCCCGGTTTTTTGGGGTTTGGTTTTCCCTCTCGGTCTTTTTGGCCCACCTCTAATGTTATACTCTCTCAGGTTTTTAATAAATAACACCATTGACTTTTGACACGAAGTTTAGTCATTTGTCTTGTTCAAAAACTTATCATGATTTTTGGTAAAACTTATCTCTTTCCCGAGCCATAAAATGCATCACATTTTTGGTAAAGTACAAATCCAAGGTAAAACAACACTATGAAATTGTATATTTTATCATGATTTGTCCCTTTGCTTAAAACTTCTAACATAGGCAGCAATAAAAGATAACCATGGTGCAAATCTCTACTATTATAAAAACGAATAGTGTTTCTGCTGAAACTTCGTCTGTCGCCCGAGTCCAGATCGATTTTGTTTGTCTCTCCCGATCGCCTTGAAAAATCCGCCCCAACACGCGAGCACTAGATCGGATTAGGACTCCACGTCCGAATGCTCCAGCACATTGTATATCGACACCCTGTCTTGACCCAACACACCACAAATTAAATTCGATCGGACCATGTGCCCGACCGATCCTAGATGCCGCTCTCCCCCACAAATCCTTTGTGTTTGATTAGTTTCTTCATTCTATAAATCGGTTTGGATGGGATAGAGCTCAACATCGGACCTTCTATCCGACCCCTCTGCCGCTGCTCCCAGCAGAAGGGTGCCACGTTTTGCTTCCTGCCAGAGCTAGGCTGATGGGCTAGGGGCTCGCCCTCTCGCTGTGATTGCCAACAGCAAGCCGGAGCTTATCCATAAGATGTGTTGCCCGTCCCCTGTAACTGTAGAGGGGATATGCTGCTTTGCTTCTTGATCTGGCGTTTCGTCAAATTGGAGCAGTTGCAAACATCGCGCTATGTGCTAATTAATGTTAACCTAGATCAATTTTCCATTGATGCAAGTGAGGCGTTGTATGGTTCTTGGTTTTTCTTTTATAATGATCAGAGCTGTCAATTTGAGAAATGAATGCCATTATGATGAAGTTACAGCTTATGCTAGAACTTTGTCCTACGCCGTATTTAGTTTACCTTTGTTGTGTAGAGATTAGATTTTGTTTTGCATTTTCTCTTGGTTATTAACACCCTAATATATGGTGGGATTTGATTGATTTGTATTACCGATTTTGAGGGAGTATAGGGATTTCCAAACGGTAAAGATATCCTTTGACCTTAGGCCAGTTCTTTTCAGCTACTACCTACTAATTATTACAGGCATACTTTTTAAACTGTTAAACGGTGTAAATTTTGAGAAAACTTTATATATAAAAGTTTATTAAAAATTTAAATAAATCTATTTTTTTATGTTTCGTAATAGTTAATACTTAATTAAGAAGGCGCTAATTGAGTGCCTTTTGTTATTTAGAGTGAAGCAATTTTCCTGCTCAGATGAAGCGAGTGCGACGTGATAGCTAGCATACGAGGTAATGTTGTGATCCGTAACGTCCAAATTCTACAAATGTAACACCCGTAATGTCCAAATACTACAAATGCATATATGGTGTTATAGCCTAAACGAGTAGTTTATCCCATTACAACACACGGGTCACTTTTCTAGTCTTAAAAAAACAATATGAAAGTTTTTCTAAATCTTGAAAATACTTTGGACCACGAATAACCAAGACGTGTACATTGTTTGACCAGCGGGAGGAGCCATCCATCGCTCAATCATGCTTTGATAGTGCAATGCATTAATTCACATGCTGCTGTTAAAAGGTGGTCCTTGTGATCACTCTATGATATAACATACGTTTGACCAAAGTCTTCCTACATCTATGGTGATAACGAATTGTAGCTGCATAGGTACTACCTCCGTCCTAAAATAAGTTTGTTTTTATTCTATCTCATCCATATTAATATAAAGCTCAAAGACTAAAATACTCTCTATTTTAGCAAACTCGAATGTAATTGTTCTTTACTTTAACAAATCCTAATAAATATCTTCCACTTTCACAAACTCTAATGAGTTTGCCTCTGCACCCAATCCCCTTTTCTTGCTGAGTCGCCAAGAGGCCACTGCTTCCTCTCCCCAGTTGTCTCACCAGTGACGCTGCACCTGGATGTCTCGCCCTAACGTTTCCGCCTCGATAGCTCCTCTGCAGCCGTCCGCCTATGGGAATCAGCACCTCAAGCTCCCTCGAGCTCAGGCTAGGTTGAAATCTAGCCACTGGCCAGATCCGGCAGCTCCCTAGCCTTCGACTTCTGTTGGTGGTGGGGATGGGAGTGAGAAGCTGCGGATCAAAAGAGGAGGCACCGCCTCGATAGCTCCTCTATAGCTACCGCCTATGGGAATCAGCGCCTTGAGCTCCCTTGAGCTCGGGCTAGGTTGAACCCTAGCCACCGGCCAGATCTGGCAGCTTCCTAGCCTCTGGCCTCTTGTTGGTGGTGGGGATGGGAGTGAGATGCAGTGGATCGGAAGAGGAGGCGCTGTTAGAACACTATATAAGTATGCCGAGAAGGTTTGTGCCCTTATCTCATGATTTTTTTCCCCTTCTTCTCTGTTCTTTGATGCACGGGAATCGGAGTCCGAAGACGACATGCGACGACGGGAAAAAGGATCTCTTAATTTTTTTCCCCTTCTTCTCTGTTCTTTGATGCGCAGAAATCGGAGTCCAGAGGTGACACGCGACAACAAGAAAAAGGTGAACGAACAGAATCACTACCAATTTTTATAATAGTAGAGATTCGATGCGATGGAGGGTTGGAATAGGGTTTTTCTAAAATTCTAGGGGCCTGCGCATAAATCCCATGTGGGGTAGGGCTGCGCACGCAAATTTTGGAAAATCCGAGGCTCTTTATGCAAAATCACCAATTCCTTCCTTTTTTTTTCTATTTTCTTTCCTTTTCTTTCATCTTCTTTTTCCTTCCTTTCTCCCCCTTCCCTACCAGGGAGGTCTCTGGTGAGTGCGGTTGGTGCGGCACCGTCGACGTTCCACGCGGCCGACGCCCGGTGCGGCTCCTCGCGGCCAAGCGTTTGCTGCCCGACGCAGCGTGATGCGGTGGCGTGCGTCGTGTGGGAGGTGGCCGGCACGCACGCCCATGGCCAGGCATGGCGTGGCGCAGCTGCTCAGTGATGCAGCGAATGTCGGCCGGCAGGGCGCGTCGGGATGTGTCATGCAGGACACGGTTGGCCGGTGCGCTAGTGGCCAGATAAGCTCTACAGCAGAAGGATAGGGGGTGGCTCAGTCGGCGAGCTCAGCGGAATGAGGCGTGTGTGGGCACAGATCGAGGTAGCGTGGCGTGGATCGAGGCAGTGGGCCGACAAACTTCCTAGCAGCAGCACAGATTGGGGCGGCGAAGTCCGTGGTGGTAAGCCCCTCTTCTCCCTCCCTGTTGTCAGTCGAGTGCTCGGTGCTTGGTGAGGCAGACATGGTATGCAGCGATCCGACGTCGGTGAGGTGGTCCGGAGGCGGATGGCATCGGCGTCGGTGGGACAACAGTGACGGCGTCATCTTCTCACCAGTGCAGGTGATGACGCTCTTGTTCCCGAAGGTTCGAAGTAGTATAGACGGAAAATTTTGGGTGACATTAGCATGACATTATTGCATGTTGGGCCGCATGGGCTGTTGGCCTATTGCAGTTTCTATCCACTCGAATCTCAAATTTTTACTGTTACTAATTTATTTTTTTTAATTTACAAAACTAATTTTTGATTTGGGTCAATTACAGAAATAGCCTCTTGCCGCCGTGGGCCACGGCGGTATTTAAAAACTGCCGTGGCCCAGGGCGGCGAATGGCATCCCCGTCAGGCGCGGCTAACGGCGGCGGCGCCGTTAGCCCTGGGAGGCCACGTGGCCTTGCCGCCCTTGCATTCGCCGCCGTCCCCCAGGGCAGTTTATAGGCCAATCGCCTCCCTGGGGGACGGCGGTTTTTAGCCCTCCCGTATAAAATCCATTCACGCACTCGCCGGCGGGTCATTTCTTCCTTCCGCCTCCAGCGTTCGTCCAATAGAGCTGAGGGAAAGGAGGAGCAGTACAGCGGCGAAGCCCTCGCAGATTTTTTAGCCGAATCCAGGTATTTTTTTGCTCTCCCTCTGTTATGTAGTCAATTTTTTAGATAAGTGTTAATTAGTACTAGACGCGTAGTGTAATACCTGACATAGTATGAAAATATTAGCGGTTTGGCATAACCATCGTTAGTATTAAATTTATTTGACCGTACTAGAAGAACATAGCGGACAGGTAGTAAATTGTAGATATTTTAGAAATAAATATGCTCCGCCATGGCCATCGTTGGTATACGTTATTTTGACACGTTAGATAAACCTAGCGTATAACTTTATTAGCGCCGCTTGGTTAGTTTGTAAAATATAGAAACGGTAATGGTTTGACTCATACGTATAGCCTTTTTATGGAACGAATATTGATTAGTACAGATTAATAAAATCTTTTTTGTGAACAGAAATGGCAAATAGAGTTGTATTCGCGATATACCACGGTGAAGGAAATGTCAGAGAAGGACAATATGGGGTAGATTTATCGGAGTTCAACGTAGCACAAAAGGGAATTATAGCTCCAGCTGAGAGAAGTTTTCCTAGAGTTTACAATTGGTTAATGAGGGGATTTGGAGTAGATCCTCAAGTAAATACAATTACGGTGTACGCATTGGTTAGCTGGGCTGTGGAAGGTTTTTGGTGGGAATTGATGCCAGTAGATTCGACGGCCAGCTGGGTATTTTTTGTGGAGAGTGCACTGCAGCGAGGATGGGCACCGAGCATCCTAGTGGTAGTGCATGACGTGGTCAGCATTGATCAGGCTGGTCCGAGTACAGCGGAAGGGCCTGATGAAACAGGGGACCAAAATGAGGCAGAAGACGAGGGTGCCGGAGAGGAAGAAGGCCAAGAAGACATGGGACCGAGGGGATTTGCAGATGAAGGGGATAGACACCCAGGTCTAGTACAGGAGATGAAAATTGAAGACTCAGAACCTGAGCATATGGAGGATGATGATTCTTCGAAGGACGATGTATACCCGGCAGAATGGGACAACGAGGACTTCTCCGGACTCGTTGTCTCAGAGGGGCACACCGTCGCATGGGAGTATCGGCAGAATGAAGTGGTGCAAGGCGCTAGATACGCCGAAAAAGCACAGTTGACAGAGGCTGTGAAGATGTGGGCCGTGTCACTTGGGAGGGAGTTCTGGGTATCAAAGTCCACCAGATCAGTGTACGAAGTGAAATGTGCAAGTTCAAGCGATGGATGTCCATGGAGGATGTACGCATCCAGGAAGAAATATGACGACTGTTGGTCCGTGTCAATCGTGACGGAGCACAACTGCCATCTTCCGGGTGTTCAGAAGTACCACAGGAACATATCACCTGCATTCATCGCTTCAGAGTTGTATTATGCTGTTGTGGAGAACCTCCGGTTCGAGCCCAAGTCAATTATCAGGCGCATCGAGGAGAAGTACAAGTACACCATTACATATGCCAAGGCATGGAGGGCCAAACAGAAGATAATTGAAATGAGATTCAGCAGTTTTGAAGCTTCGTACAATAATTTGCCTCGTCTACTGCAAACCATCTGTGCGAGGAATCCTGGCAGCTACTCCGAAATCAAAAGTTTCCCATCGTTAGCAAATCCTGGACAGAGCGTCCTTCAGCGGGCCTTCCTCTCTCTGCAGGCGTGCATGTTTGCATTTCTTCATTGCAGGCCCATTCTCTGCATCGACGGTACGTTCCTAACTGGAAAATACAGAGGGCAAATGTTGACGGCAATCGGAGTAGACGGGAACAACCAAGTGTTGCCCGTGGCCTTTGCCTTCGTCGAGGGCGAGAACACAGAGAGTTGGTACTGATTTCTGAAGCTGGTTAAGGAAAAGGTGGTGGGGATGAGGCCAGATGTATGTCTCATACATGACCGTCATCCAGGGATGCTGCGTGCAATTGAGGAGCTGCGAAACGGCTGCGCAGACAAGGGATACCCTCCGGTGTGGGAAGATGTAAAGAGCAGATGGTGCATGCGTCACATGGGCGCAAACTTTTATAAGCAGTTCAGAAACAAGGAGCTGATGGCCATGTTCAAACGTTTGTGCGCCCAGAATCAACAGAAGAAGTTCAATGAGCTGTGGAGGAGACTTGATGAGCTGATAGCCAAACATAGACGCGAGAGTTCTGCAAGACCCCCAGCTAGAGGTGTTGACGGCCCTGAAGCTCTAGGTGCACTTCCCACCGATGACGGTACATTCAGAAGGAGGCCCGGTTCCTCGGTTAGCAGATTTTCGCAGTGGATCGAGCACGAGCCGAAGGAGAAATGGGCATTGCTGTACGATGAAGGTGGAGCAAGGTAAGGCATAATGACCACGAATCTTGCAGAGGTCTACAACTGGGTCATGCGTGGTGTGAGGCAACTCCCCCTTGTTGCCATCGTGGAGTTCATCCTACATAAAACACAAACGTACTTCCACGACAGGTGCAGACAAAATGGCCCATCTATGGCCGATGGAAACCTTTGGTTCGGCACTAAAATGACAGAGTACCTTGAGGAGAAATGCAAGAAGGCAAGAGAGTACCGAGTCCGAGTGCAACACGTTCACAGGTATATGTGGAAATGAATATTCCGTATTGTTATGCATTGTGTCACCGGTTGTGCTCTGCAGGTTAAATCGGCGTGGCCAGGCCGCCGGTAGGCTGTGGAGACCCACCGTCGTTGACTACATCAACGACTGGCTCATAGCCACGAAGGACGTCATCACGGAGCTGCACCCCTACACAGCCGCCAGGTACGAGCAGTACCTTTCCTGGTACCAGGCCCGTACCAGACTACGGGTGACGTACACTCCCGAGGCTCCACAGGCGCACGTCGCGGGGGTGCGAGACGCATACCCGACACACCGCGACCAGGACTACTTCCGCGCGGTGAGTCAATGGTTTTCATACTATTTTCAACGGTAGGTACCACGCGCAACTAACCACGCATGTCCTGCTAAATAGGCGGACGATACTAGGCAGGTCCACATGGAGCTGGACCTACTGCGGCAGCGCCTACAGGCTGGCATCCCTCTCACGCAGCAGGAGCAGATGATCATGTTCGACCGGATGTGCAACACGATACGCTCGGTTGTCCGTGCTCTGACTTGTCGCCGTTCCGATGCAGTCCCACCAATGCAGATACATATGCGAGGTCCCCATGGTGAAGGGACATCGGCAGGAGCGGCGGGTTCTGCAGGGGCCAGTACGTCGTGGGGAGCAGGTCCTTCTGGTACCACCGGAGGATCGAGGTCGGCAGCCTCCACGATCGGGCGAGGATTGTCAGGTACGTCAGGATTGAACCTATTCTCCATAACTAACTGCACTTTTTATGCGGCTGACGCGAGCTTTTCTTTACCAGACCCACGCGGCGGATCTCACCACCACCTGGGGGACACTGGGCGGGGATCTGCCCCGAGCACCTCTGCTTGGATCTCTACCAAGGACGACCTCGTTCCGGAGCAGGACGTGATCGGGTCGTCATAGCTCGGAGGTGCACCGCACACACAGCCGCACGACACCGGTGCTTCCCCTGCTGCTCAGGCGATCCGAGCCACCTATAGGGTACCGGCGGACCGCCTGACGTACTCGCGCGGGCACGTGCGAGCGCAGCCTAGGAGGACGAGGAGGCGTATGACCTAGGGGCTATTGTTGTATTTATTTATTTAGAGGTCTCGCATTACGTGTTTAAATTTGTCATGTCCATATTCACCCCCTGTAGACTCGATCCCATCCTTCAGATACATTGTACTGCTAACAATGTAGTCTCCCTTGTTGTATTTCGTACTATGGGTGTCGCATTCATCATGCCGCAATGCGAACGGCTCGCATCTAGCTAATATCACTATGCTATTGTACGTGCACTGCGTTAAGTATCGATCGAGTGGATGACGAATAATAGAATATATCGTCTTCCAATGTCGAATTAAAAATCATTCAGTACGTACATTGCGCAAAAATTTAGGAAAAAAATTCATAGGCCCTAACATTCCGTTCGCCTGGGGTCCTAAGCCCCTCACGTAAAACGGACCGGCCTATTACCATGTCATTAATTAAGTTTTACTGAAAATAAATTTGAAAAAATGATCAGTACAATTTTACAAACCAACGCCCACCATCGTCGGATTATAAAAAAAAACTTTAAAAAACATACCCTAAACCACGATTAAAACTAAATTTTGTGAAGCGTGTAGGCGAAAGACGGGGAGGAGTGGATTGCGAGTGCCGATCCAGACATACGAGGAGTGGAATGCGAGTGGCGATCCGGAAATACCCTCAGTTTGACAAGTTCTTTTCACGACGTGAACAATCTATGATATTTGGTTTTTTTTAAACATCGACCCAATAAATGCAATGGCACAATAAATAGAATTTAAGAATTTAATTTTGACAAATAAATTTTCAAAAACTTTGGGGTTAAAAATTAGCATTCGGAGGATTCGGACTGTCCGATCGCTGTGCGGACGGTCCTATGCATTCGCCGCCCTGGGGGACGGGGCGAATGGCATTCGCCGCCGTCCCCTAGGGCGGCAAGGCCACGTGGCCTCCCGGGCTAACGGCGGCCGGCGCCGTTAGCCGCGCCTGACGGGGATGCCATTCGCCGTCCTGGGCCACAGCGGTTTTTAAATACCGCCGTGGCCCACGACGGCAAGAGGCTACTTCTGCAAAAAGTTCAAATCAAAAATTAGTTTTATAAATTAAAAAAAAATAAATTAGTAACAGTAAAAATTCCTCGAATCTCATAAGTTTTTTTTCCAACAGAATCTCATAATTTATAGAAAGCCATTTTTACTTTGGATAATACCACCCCATTCCAATAATTAGGAATGACTTCACCCTTACATAAAAAGTTTAAAAAGCAAAAACACCGTAACACTATGTGAATCGTAGGTGAGAAATTTAACTATTTGTTACTAGCAAGAATGGCACCTCTTCAAATGCCATCTTTATTTTGCTAACGTGGCTGGTCAACTCACACTGCCAGCATGGATGGGGCGTGTGAAATGTCTATTTTACCCTCTTGTTGGCCGCATAAGTCAGCTCTTCGTCTCCCTTGATCGTTCTTTCTCGGATGCCTTCGCCGCTGGCTGTTGATGTTGTTGTATGGGGACATTGGCGGTGCGACTGAAGCCAGCCGGGTGCAGGAAGACGGCGCCACCGGCGACGGGCAAACGTGCACGGGTACACGTGACCGCCGTACGTGCACATGGACGTCAGCGGCGACAGCATCCTCCTCGTCTCCGGTGCCAGGGTCATCCGAAGAGCGCAGCGAGGCCTTCACGATGACGAGCACAGCGCCAGGACGCGCGGGTACATGGCGCCGAAGTATCTGGAGCACGGCGTTGTCTCGCCCAAGAATGACGTCTACTCCCTCGATGTCATGCTCCTGGAGCTCGTCACCGGGAAGGACGTCGACCAGCTGGAGGCCGACGGCGCCGACAACCGGTTCACTGCCTTGAATGCGCTGGCCACAGACCTCAATGCTGGCGACAATGACGACATGACGGTGAGGAGAATGGAGGAGTTCTTGGACCCGGCGATGGCGGCAGCGGGGAGCTGCCCCCTCGAGCTCCTCTGGTCGATACGGACGGCAAGGTACCGTCGAGCTCGAGGGAGAGGGGCTAGCTCCGCGATGGCTATACCTCTGCCTTAGATCCACCGCGACGTTGCTAGCCCCCGGTGCCCCTCCGCCTTGCACAACTACAAAAATCAGTTTTCCATCACCAGGAACATGTTTTGACGCGCTTGTCCGGCAGAGATCCTCACCGGAGCTCGCCGTCCATCTCCCTCTCTCCTCCGGGGCTGTGCACTTGTCGCGTGCGCTCCTGTCGTCTCCCGCGCCGGCCGCCGCCTTCGGTGGGTGTGTAAATTCGTGGGACGCGTTCTGCCACCACCATCGCCGTCGTTCCATTGTCAGAGCTTTGCGCTCTGAGAGCCACCTTCTCTCCTGCCCGCTCTGTATCGACCTGAGGAAGAAGAGAAACAGTGCACCACGCTGGTAGTGTGAGTTGGGAGCCACGTTGTCAAAAAAGATAAATTGTTAAGAAAGATTCTCTATCTAATGGTAATTTTGTAAAAACCACCTTAAAGATGGTATTGAAAGAGGTGTCATTCTTAAGAGTTGTAAATAGTTGAATTTCCAATCACAGGCTATCTAAAGATGCTGTCCAGGGCTGCAGGGTCTCCACCCACTGATGGTACATACAGGTTGAAACCAAACCTTGAAAGCCACAACACCCGCATGCAATTCACTGCTGCTGCAACCACCCTTGGTTTTCACCGAAACACCTGACCTGATCACTGACCCCTCCTACACGTGCACGCTCTGGATGATGGATCGACCACTGTATAGATCGATCTGCCAAACAGCACCGGCCAGCCTTTAACCCTTTCCTCCGTTTCACACAATCACACCACGCTCACATATCAGATGATTTGGTGGTGAACTTGGTGGCGTGGGGGAGCGCGTGCAGCGAACCAAAGCAAAAGCGTCCAGAGCACCAGATGGATTTAGGGTGGATTCCGGTGTCGGCTCCGAAATCACCATCAGGCAAGCGCACCGGCGGAGCCCAGGGAAGTGGCAGCAGCAGCAGCATGATTGCGCAGCGCGAAGTGGCCGGCAAGGCAGGGGAGGGTTGTGATTGAGGCGCTTGATGGATTGGCCTCCCAGGCCGGGGTCACATCCTTCCAGCGACGCGGCGGGGTCCCGTCGTCCCTTTTGGTTTGGGTTTATTTGTGTAGCGGTAAAGCGTATTTGCGTCTTTGCGATGCCGCTAGGTCGCTGTGTATATTTGCGACTTTGCATCTTCATTAAGAGTTCATCATTGCGTCTCACTGCCGTAGCGTAGAGTAGTGTAGCTAGAATGGGTCTAATTGATGATCAGTGTGTTTTTGTCCGCATTTTGTTCAATTGTTGCAATCATTGGGTGGCGAATGAACCTGGTCATGAAAGGGACTGTCTAGTTTTCAGGTGACCTTTTACTTGAGAAATTTTAGTCACTTTTTTTATGCCATTGGATGTGGAATCAAGCGTAGGCGTTGAAACCCACAAATCAACGAATTTTTTTTATTTTTATATTTATTTAATTAAATATTTACAAAACTACATTTTCCTTTCAAAAATTTACAAAAATATACTCCTATCGCTCTTGGGAGGGCGTTTTTTATGAAATCGCCCTTCCAGAGAGCGATTTGATGACATGGCTGATGGCCATTGGCCGGGTGGGCCCACGGCCGTCAGCCATTTTACAGGCGGCCCCCCGGCCTCCCAAAAACCGCCCTCTGAGAGGGCGGCAAGGGGGCCGCCTGCAAAAATCCGGCCAGGAGGCCAGCCATTTTACAGGCAGCTCCCTTGCCGCCCTCTAGAGGGCGGTTTTTGGGAGGCCGGGGAGGGGGGGGAGGGGGCGCCTGCAAAATGGCCGGCCCCTGGCCGGATTTTTGCAGGCTGCCCCCTTGTCGCCCTCTCGAAGGGCGGTTTTTAGCTGCCCTAGTATAAAACTCCCTCCCAGACTCCAAAAATGTTATAAAATTCACTGAAATTACAGAAAAAAAAGAAGAGAGAGCTGAGAGCAAGGCTGAACGAAAGCAGCGAAGCTCTGTCAGTTTGCTGATTCGTCTGCAGGTAAAATTTATTGTTTCTTTGTAATTTCTATTTATATGCAAGAATTAATATAGTATTGTACTGGCTATGTGTATAGTACTATATGAAAATAAGTTGTTACTCGTAGATCTGTAGGTTTTTAGTTAATCTGTTAGATGACTTAATTTTTGTAGAGATGTGAGGAGAATATTGGTACCTAGTTTAACTGTATTTTTTCATCAACAGAAATGTCAAATAAGGTAATATTTCAGTTATTTCATGGGCAAGGGAATGTTAGATATGGTCCAGAAGGGGTAGATCTACCGGATTTTAGTTCAACGGCTAAGAGGATTGATAGACCAGCTGTTGACGCCGAAAACCGCCGGGTGTGCCAAAAAACTTGCTGACGATCTGGTTCAGCGCCTAGAGACACGCGAAGGCCTGGGAGATTTGCTTCACTCTAGTGCAGGTCCTAAATTATTGAGGTTCGTAAGCGTGCCAGTCAATTTGTCCCAGCAATTGACAAGGAGATAGAAAATATTAGCCAACAACCCAATCGGCCGACATACTGATGTAGACTCTTTCCAACCGATTGCCGATAGCTCCTGTACCGAATTCCCCTGAACCGACTGCCCGACTTGCCCGGGCCCTCGCCTGTGTTCGCGCCCGGGTCTTCGCCTGTTGCCCACGCTCGGGTTCTCGTCTGTTGCCCGAGCCCGGGACCTCGCGTCCGCGCCCGGATCTCTGTGCCCGCGCCCGGGTCTTCGTGCCCGCGTCCGGGTACTTGCCTGCTTGTTTGTGCCCGTGCCCTGGTTCTCGCTTGCACCCGTGCCCGGCTACCAGCAGCGATCGGCCGATAAGCCGATAGAGTCTTCCTTCAGCCGATGGCGCCAACAGTGCTCGCACATCGGCTACGCCTGTACCCGAGCCCTCGTCCTCGGCGTGCTCGTGTCCGGGTCCTTGTTGGTCCTCGTGTCCGGGTACGCGTGCCTGACTGTCAGCAATACTTGCGCATCGGCTAAGAAACCGATAATATAGTCGATGATAATATAAACAGATAAAAAGCCAGCCGACTGATAAATAAACACTTGGACATCGGCTAGAGGCCGATGATATAGTAGATAGGCAAAATAATGAATATAGTGCAGTCGGCTTTATGTAGTACATAAAAGAATTGCAATATAAGTTAGCCGATTACTGATAGAACATGTGTATCGGCTGGGAAGCCGATGATAGTGTAAAACAAAGACGCAATCGGCTGTGATAACAGATAACCTATCGGCTAAGCGCTCCGATAGAACATCGCATAAAACCCATCGACCCATCAAGGATAAACTTATCATTATCAATCTAGTAGTTCAAACCTAACTGATGCAGCACAGATTAATAATGATAAAAGAACCTCGATGAGACGATAGACCTAATGCAACTGTGATGTAATAAGATAACTTATCGGCTATACATTCCGATAAGACGCTTGCATGGAAACCATCAACCTAGCAGGAACGATTTATCACGAGCAGTTTAGTAGGTCGGACCCAACCGATGCAGCACAAACTGATGATAAATCGCTCCCAGTAAGCCGATGAAGACTATGCACGCGTGATGTGGTATACCTGATCGGCCTAAGAGATCGAACCGAACCGATGCAACCGTAAACAGAGCAGATACACCTGGGTAAGGGGTGACGAGTCTTACCCTCTCGCAGGAGTTCGGACCTAATCGATGCAGCCCCGCTCGAGAAGCAAGAACCCGTCGAAAAGGGTGGCGATGTGCCGAAGTTTATTGATCGTTGTGATGATTTACAAGGTCCCCGGGCACACGTATATATACCCCGAGTTGATACAGTCCTGATCGGACATGAAACAGGAGTTTCCTAACTATAAAAGGAAAACTAACAAGCCCTGATCGGACACGAGACCAGCTTTATCTAAAAAGTATTAAAACTACCTATTTTATAGATAAGGTAATTAACTGCCATAGCGCGGTCTTCACGATTCCTTTCCAGACTCGGTCTCTTCCAGATAAATTTCCACCGGCTAATATAGTCCTTTCCTTAACCAAACATGATACAAATGCATGCCAAATTTTGGCGTTAACACCTACATCCCTCTTGAGCTAGCACGTCGACGCATGGAGTGTACCACACAAGACCACACGCGCAGCTGGGCATGACAACTGCCCCCCGGGCCACCACAGGAGGTCCTTCAGGTTATATCAAAGTTTATTTTTGCACTGCAAAATTTTGGTTTGCAATTATCAATATTTTGGTGTACAGGGTTCCACTCTACAGCGCCGGGGATGTTTGCTGGCGCTGGCTCCTCCACGTAGGGCGCACGCGGCAGCGGTTGGGCACCGGATCCTTTCGAGGGGGACGACTTGGAGGACTCGGGCGAGGAGATCCAGAAGATACTAGCAGCCTCACAGCTCGAAGGAGCTCCGCCACCACAGACACAGGACCCACCAGCTGCCACACCGATGTAGACGACCCGCGCTGGCCGTGCCGTACCACTAGACCGGCTGACGTACTCCCAGGGCCAGGTGAGAGCGCAGGGTAGGAAGACAAAGAGAGCTAGAGGTTACGGTCAGGGCTCGTAGTATGTTGTATCAGTGATAGTTTGTCTGTTGTATATCATGTTTTATTTATTCTATGTATACTGAAGAAACCCCTTTACTTCATTTACGCTCGTCGATCAAACGATGTGCTCCTCACGATCTATGTTTGTGACGAAACTGATTAAAAACATGAATTTTCGAGTTTCAATTTCACGGCGAAAGTACATTCCGAGCGGTGACAACCGAACACATGTTAATTGCTTACGAACATAATGAAATTATCCATCCAAAGAGTACAAACGGCACATCAAACGTTTCTAGTTATCATTATTACATGTCTTAGGGAATTTTAAACAGATAACCAACTAGAGATGCAACTACTGTGTGCAGCGTGGGTACTTCCCCTTCCTTGCCGCCTCCGACCTAGCTTCCTTTTCACGCCGTGCCCTCTCCCGCTTCCTCTCTTTATCTGCCTCACGGCCTTCCTTCTCCTGCCGCTCCTTCTCCTTCCTCTTCTGCTCAGCCTCCCACTTTTCTTCTGCCGCCCAAAGACGTTCGAGGTGGTCCCTGTGCCATTGCTACGACATGCGAAGATACCGTGCATCTTGTGGACGGATCTCCGTATCTATCCACTGTACAAAATCGCACAGAGGCGGAGGAGGCTTCGGTGCCTTGACATATACAAATTTGTTAGCTCAAAGGTTCAAATATTTCGTAGTACAAAATAATTCGTATTACCTCCACTGGTTTCTTCGTCTTCCCCTTCTTCTCTTATGGTTTCGGCTTCTCCGGGGAGTAGGCGTAATTTGCACACATCCAATACCTTTGCCGTTATGTGTAATCCTTCTCACTTATTGCAACTTTGCAATTATCTCCACACCAACACATCGGCGAAGGCTCGTCAATCGGAGGTCGTAGATGAATGGACATACTAGATGCATCCATAGCAACCTATATTATAACCAAATAAACGCAAGTTATAACTCACTAGGCCAAAAATATCTTATACAACTACTTACCTAGGGTATACTACACATGACTACAAAAAATGAAATATCATCATCCACATTTCCATCTCCCGAGCGTTTCTCAAACTAGTGCTACTCATATAGTAAAAAAGCTAACTTCTCTGATGCGCTCTATCAATATTCTTAGCCGTTATGCTCAACTACAATAGATCTACACTCTGTGAAATAAACCTAATATTTATTTATCTGTGAAAAAATTGGTCTAATACTACACATACTACATTATTTGATGAATATAAATAGAAATTGCAAAGAGACATCAAATATTACCTGCAGACGAATCCGTAAACCGGCAGGGTTTCGACGCTTCCGTTGTCCTTCACTCTCGGTTCTCTCTTTTTTTTCCTGTGATTTGTGTGAATTTTATGATATTTTTGAAGTCTGGGAGGGGGTTTTATACCGGGCGAGCTAAAAACCGCCCTCTGAGAGGGCGGCAGGGGGGCCGCCTGCAAAAATCCGGCCTGGGGGCCGGCCATTTTGGAGGCGGCCCCCCGGCCTCCCAAAAACTGCCCTCTGAGAGAGCAGCAGGGGGGCCGCCTGTAAAATGGCTGGCCCCCCGGCCGGATTTTTGCAGGTGGCCCCCTTGCCGCCCTCTCAGAGGGCGGTTTTTGGGAGGCCGGGGGGCCGCCTGCAAAATGACTGACGGCCGTGGCCCACGGCTGTCAGCCACGTCATCAAATCACCCTCTGGAAGGGCGATTTATAAAAAACACCGTCCCAGAGGGCGGTGGGAGTATATTTTTGTAAATTTTTGAAATGAAAATGTAGTTTTGTAAATATTTTATTAAATAAATATAAAAATAAAAAATTTTAAATCAACTACAATGTTAATGGATCTGTTTTGAAGGCCTGTTAAAGTTATGACAAGGCCAAAATGTAAAAAAATAAATAAATTTGGGCTTGTGTGTTGACTGCGTCTATGGGCTTAACGTGCACTTTTTGGGCTTGTGTGCTGAACACGCCTTATGGCTTTTTGAGCCTTGTAGGCTTTTCTGGTCTTTCTGGGCTTTGTCTATGAGATTTATATTTCGTTTGGGCATTATATGAGAGTTTTTTATATTTTTATTTTTTTTAGTTAAATATTTATAAAAGTACATTTTCGTTTCAAAAATTTACAAAAATATACCCCTAATGCCCTCTGGGGGGGCGTTTTTTATGAAATCGCCCTCCCAGAGGGCGATTTTATGACGTGGCTAACGGACGTGGTCTGGGTGGCCGACGTCCGTTAGCACTTTGGCAGGCGGGCCCCGGCCACCCAAAAACCGCCCTCTACGAGGGCGGCAAGGGGGCCGCCTGCAAAAGGCCGCCCGCGGGGCCGGCCAATTTACAGGCGGCCCCTTGGTGACCGAAAAGCCGCCCTCTACGAGTGCGGCAAGAGGGCCGCCTGCAAAATACCGGCCTCGGGCCAGCTAATTTACAGGCGGCCCCCTGGCCTCCAAAAAAACCACCCTCTAGGAGGGCAGCAAGGGGGCCGCCTGTAAATTCGCCAAAAATCGCCTCCTTAGAGGGCGATTTTTTACCACCTCCATATAAAACCCTCTCCCGGCCTCAAAAAACTTCATAAAATTCACAAAAATAACAGAAAAAAGGAAGGAAAAGTACCCACGCAGCACACAGTAGTTGCATCTCTAGTTGGATATCCATTTGAAATACTCTAGGGCATGTAATAACGATAACTAGAAATGTTTCATGTGCCGTTTGTACTCTTTCGATGGATAATTTCATTTGGTTCGTAAGCAATTAACGTGTGTTTGGTTATCACCACTCGGAATCTATTTTCACCGTGAAGTTGAAACTCGAAAATTTATGTTTTTAATCAGTTTTGTCGTAAACGTAGATCGTGAGGAGTACATCGTTTGATCGACGAGCGTAAACGAAGTAAAGGGGTTGAAGCATGTATGCCCCATTGTTGATTTTGATAATTGATACGGGTACCGGTCGGATCGCCTCCCCCCATCCGGTCGGACCGGCCGTACCCAGAAGCGGCAGCGAGTTCTATTGGGGGTGCCGGTCGGACCGCCTCCATACAGCCTGTCGGACCGGCTAGATCCAGTACCGGCTGGTAGTTCTAGTGGGGGGAGCGGTCGGACTGTATCCCCCATCCGGTCGGATCGGCCATACCCAGAAGCGGCAGCGAGTTCTATTGGGGCTGCCGGTTGGACCGCCTCCATACAGCCTGTCAGATCGGCCGAATCCAGTACCGGCTGGTAGTTCTAGTGGGGAGAGCGGTCGGACCGTATCCCCCATCCGGTCGGATCGGCCATACCCAGAAGCGGCAGCGAGTTCTATTGGGGGTGCCGGTCGGACTGTCTCATACAGCCGGTTGAACCGGCCGGATACAGTACCGGCGGGTAGTTCTACGGGGGGAGCGGTCGGACAATATCCCCCACCCGGTCGGACCGGGCACGTCCAGTACCGACAGGGAGTTCTAGCGGGGGTGGTGGTCAGACCGACTCTCCCACCCGGTCGGACCGGCCGCGTCCAGTACCAACGGCTCAAATGATATAGGGTGCCGGTTGGACCGGCTCTTGACCTGCGGTCAGACAGGAAATGACCTGAGTTGGCGGATTTCGCCCGCAACGGCTAGTTTTTGCGTTTGTCACCAATTACCAAAATCAACAATGGGGCCTAGATGCTTCAATCTCCCCATTTTTGGTAATTAACGACAAACAGCACATATTAAGCGAAATTATAAATGAAGTTCAATACATGAAGTCAAATCATACAATAAACTCATCCTAAACATGTGGACGACAATCACAAGAGCCACAACGGCGACGAGAGGAGTTTGCAATATGATTTGCATTTCATCAATTTAAACTAATAGACCGTGGTAAATAACAACAGTCTGAACTTAATCAAAGAAATAGGATACTTCAAACGAGATAAATTTTGAATAGCAATATACTCCAAACGAGAGAAATGAGAGTTTATCTATCCTATTACAACAAAGCTGACAAATAACAAAAATGGTCTTCAACCTTGAGGAGGAGGGAAGGAAGGCACATTGTGGCGACGATGGTAGACAACCGGATGGGAGGTCTCTAGAATCCTCATACGTCGCTCCATACCATCCATGTGACCTTCAACATGATCAATAGAATTTTGCAAATTTCCAACATTATCGTTTAAGCCTCTCACTGTTTGATTCATCTCCTCAAATCCGGTATTTAAACGAGTGAAGCTCTAATTTAGGTCATTGAGAACTCCCATGACCGGATTGAAATACTCCATTGGTTGCATCCCAAAATATGCATATTGAGGAGAGAAGAACTGACCAAAGTCCTGTGGATGTGGTGGAGGAGGAGGATGGTCATCATAACAAGCCCCTTGAGGTTGAGCGGAACGAGAAGATTGACCGCTCTCAAAGGACCGTCCGGAGGGAGTATTTGGTGGAAGTCGGGGCCTATACTCCTTATGGCGAGATGTTTTACTGCCCATTTTTCCACACTTTGCAAGGATGAGCTTCATTATAAATGGAGCATAATATACACCTTGTCCAAGGGTGTTCTTCGATATGTGCATCTCTCTAAGAATAAGGTCGACGACATCAAACCGAGTTCCACTTACAATAGCTTTGATCACATGCCATATGATACCACGAATGGCATCCTTGTTGCCACACCTTGGGACAATAGAAGCTCTCACAATCCGGTTGATTACACTTGGCACAGTTCTTAGTCCAGTGACTGTTCCAAATTTGCAATGAACACTTGTGTCGTAGAACTGTGCTTGTTCCTGGAGAGATAGTGGAGAGTACTGTAGATCAGAATGAAGCTGTGTACCCTCAAGATATCTCAACTCCAACACTTCTTACAACTCTCGCTTAGTTGCGACACACCCAAGCTCTCCACTAATCCACTTTATCTGATTGAAATCTTCATTAATCCAAATAGTGGAGTAGAACTAACGGATAAGAGTAGGGTTATAATCCTGTTGGATAGCAACAGACTTGTCAATTCCCACATCTCGAAAAAGATTCTGCAACCCTTGAAACTCCAAGGTCTTGTTGATCTCTCTCCACACAATATACTTATGATCAGCAAAGGGCTTGCTGGGAATGTAGATCTTCTCAAATACTTCCTTCTAAAAGTTTGTGTGGAACCTTCGATCATTGGAGTCGCAAGGTCTCATGAATTGATCATGATCCCTAAGAAGCATGTACTCCGTAGGGTAGTTCAATCGCACTCGGAAGTTGATAGTTGGATCGACTTGAGGAGGAGGGCAGCGAAAGACCGAAGGAGGTGGAACAGTTGGGTCACCTCAAGGATAAACAGGCTGTTCCTCATCGTCATCCTCGTCCTCATCCTCATCCTCATCCTCATATATTTCCCGGTCTTCCTCTTCCTCTTCTACCACATAATCCTCATCCATCTCTTCTTCCTCTGATGAAGTGACGGGATCATGATGTTTCTTGGAGCATCTTTCGGCAATTTTCTTGCGATGAGGAGCCATTGCCTAAGAAAGAGACAAAGAAAAGGATTAGCGAGTATTAGTGTGAAAGAAAACGATTTCATAACTGAAAGTTGCTGTTCAGTGCATAGGCGGTCAGACCGCATATATTTGGGCGGTCGGACCGCAGGCAAAATACCGGTTGGACCACAGGAAAACACCGGTCAGACCACAGGCAAAATACCGGTCGGACCGAAGGCAATAGGCCGGTCCGACCGGCACTGCCAAACCCAAGCCGTGTACACTTGCAATCATCAAAAATTTGTCACATATGCTAGAGATGAACTAATATAGCACAAGACTAAAGACCATAGAAGATGAACAAGATAGCCATTGTGCACATATATAGGAGAGGAACAAGAGAACAAACTAACCCTAACCCTAGAAACATCAAGAGGTAAACAAGATTGAGTTAGATGGAAGGGAGTGGGATTACCACTAGATTGCCAGAAGAAATAGACTTGATTTCCACCAAGAAATCCCCTCTAGAGATGCAAATCGATGGAGCTCACTCCCGCAACCTAGGGTTCCAATCCATAGTCCAAAAAACCAATCAAATACAAAAATACACCGTGGAATAGGGAGAGTGAACGGAGGAGAATCACTTACGGACCAAACGGAGAAGAAATTCCAGTCCAACCGAGAGGAACAAGTGGGGAGGAGAGTTAGGGTTGGAGGGAAAGAGAGAGAGAGGAGTTTGGGCGAGTTGGGGAAAGAAGAAGTGAGAGAGGAGGAAGAGTGATGAGGACATCACCACCATCGATACATCCTCACCTACATCTACACAAGTACCGCTTACAGGTCCTATGACTCGCGCCCGTGCACGTCAAATTAATCATCAAGTAAGTTCTCTCTTAAGCTCATGTTCAGTTTCTTTAGACCATGGAACTGTGTACTCTGTGTTGATTAGGAACCAAGGAGAAGCCACCTAGGAGAGGGAGTCGCGCAGGCTGGATTCGGACTGCAGGACAGCACTAACTTCTAACGGCTGCCACGGCTTCATACGGATTCCGTTTTGGACGTTCAAGTACTCATGGAAATCTTATCAAGTCTACTTTCAACGGATCTAGCCCTCACTTCCATATCTTGTCGGGTTCGTCCAGAAAACATCGAAATACTACCGAGACCTTTTCTGCCTACAGTGCTGCGCCACCTTATTTTGGTCCATGGGCCGTGTATCAAGTTGAGCCCATTATGGGCGCGTCCTAGGGTTGGAGAACGACCCCAACACACTCTTGGTCATCCTCCCATCTATTTATATGTCTCTAGAGCCGCCACGAACAGGTGGGTTTTTGATATCTACTAGTGAGTTCACTGATTTTGCTTCTGTCTGGTGGATAGAACATGGTAAGAAAAATCCTAATAACATACCACAAACTGGAATGCTTTGAAACGGGTCATGCGGGCTAGATTTGTTCCTTCTTACTGTGCACGAGATCTATTAATTAAGTTGCAACAATTGAGATAGGGAGCTAAAAGTGTAGAAGAATATTATCAGGAGTTGCAAATGGGTATGTTGCGTTGTGAGATAGAGGAGGATGAGGAGGCAACGATGGCTAGATTTTTGGGGGGGTTAAATCGGGAAATCCGGGACATACTTGAATATAAAGATTACAATAACATAACCCGTTTGTTTCATCTTGCTTGTAAAGCTGAACGAGAAGTGTAGGGACGACGCACGAATTCTAGGACTAATGTTTCTGCAGGGAGAGCTAATTCATGGCAGCCATCTACAACCCCTACCTCGAATCGACGTCCTCCACCACCGTCTTCCCCCTCGAGCCATGCCGCGCCACCGGTATCCAACACCAGCAACAAACCACGCACCTCTCCAACCAATTCAGCGAGTCGCGCATCCATGTCATCAAAGGTTAGTTCAGCCCCTGCCGAGAGTACCGCGTCTGTTGCCTCTACAGGGAGAACTAGGGATATTCAGTGTCACCGTTGTAAGGGGTATGGACATGTGTAGCGCGATTGTCCAAGCAAGCATGTTCTGGTTATTAAAGAGGACGGTGAGTATTCATCTGCTAGTGATATCGATGAAGATACAAATGTTGTGCTTGCAGCTGACTATGCAGGTAATGAAGACCTTTCCGAAGTGCATATTGGTGCTGATGAGGCGGATCACTATGCAAGCCTCATTATGCAGCGTGTGCTTAGTGCACAGATGGAGAAAGCGGAGCAAAACCAGCGACACATATTGTTTCAAACAAAATGTGTCATCAAGGATCATTCATGCCGCATGATCATTGATGGAGGCAGCTGCAATAACTTAGCCAGTGTCGATATGGTGGAGAAGCTAGCACTTAGCACCAAACCACACCCTCACCCGTATTACATTCAATGGCTCAACAACAGCGGTAAGGCAAAGGTAACCAGGTTGGTGCGAATTAATTTTGCTATTGGATCATATCATGATGTTGTTGAGTGTGATGTTGTGCCTATGCAAGCTTGTCATATTCTACTAGGTAGACCATGGCAATTTGATAGAGACTCTATGCATCATGGTAGATCAAATCAGTATTCATTTCTACACCATGATAAGAAAATTGTGTTGCACCCTATGTCTCCTGAAGCGATTGTGCGTGATGATGTAGCTAAAGCAGCCAAAACTAAAAGTGAGAATCATGAAAGTACTAAACCCATTGCTAAGAAAAATGAGATACGTTTGAAAGGAAAATGTTTGCTTGCTACTAAATCTGATATTAATGAATTGATTGCTTCCACTTCTGATATCTATGCATTGGTATGCAAAGATGCATTGAGTTCACTTCACGATATGCAGCATTCTTTGCCCCCTACTGTTGCTAACCTTTTGCAGGAGTATTCGGATGTTTTTCCAAGTGAGATTCCTCCAGGGCTGCCACCTGTTCAAGGGATTGAGCATCAAATTGACCTCATTCCTGGTGCTTCATTGCCCAACCGTGCGCCATACAGGACCAATCCGGAGGAAACTAAGGAAGATTCAGCGCCAAGTGCAAAGAGTTACTCGATAAAGGTTATGTGCGTGAGTCTCTTAGTCCTTGTGTGTGCAGTTATTTTGGTGCCCAAGAAAAATGGAACCTGGCGCATGTGTATCGATTGTAGAGCTATTAACAACATCACCATTCAATATTGTCACCCTATTCCACGATTAGATGATATGCTTGATGAATTGAGTGGTGCTGTACTGTTTTCAAAGGTTGACTTGCATTGTGGTTACCACCAGATTCGCATAAAATTGGGAGATGAATGGAAAACTGCTTTTAAAACTAAGTTCGGTTTATATGAGTGGTTAGTCATGCCTTTTGGTTTAACTAATGCACCTAGCACTTTTATGCGACTAATGAATGAGGTTTTGCGTCCTTTCATTGGAAAATTTGTGGTGGTATATTTGATGATATCTTGATTTACAGCAAGTTATGAATGAGCATCTTAATCACTTACGTGTTGTTTTTAATGCTCTCCGTGATGCACATTTATTTGGTAACCTTGAGAAGTGCACCTTTTGCACCGATCGAGTTTCTTTTCTTGGTTATGTCGTCACGCCATAGGGAATTGAAGTTGATCAAGCCAAGGTTGAAGCAATACAAGGATGGCCTATTCCAAAGTCTGTCACATAGGTGCGGAGTTTCTTAGGGCTTGCTGGATTTTATCGTCGCTTCGTGAAGGATTTCAGCGCCATTGCTACGCCATTAAATGAGCTTACCAAGAAGGGAGTACCTTTTACTTGGGCGGAGGCACAGGAGAACGCCTTCGGCATGCTGAAAAGTAAGTTGACAAATGCACCCCTACTTCAACTTCCTGATTTTAATAAGACTTTTGAGCTAGAATGTGATGCTAGTGGAATTGGTTTGGGTGGTGTTTTGCTACAAGAAGGAAAACCTGTTGCATATTTTAGTGAGAAATTGAGTGGGCCTTTGCTGAATTATTCTACTTATGATAAGGAATTGTATGCTCTTGTACGAAGTTTAGAAACATGGCAGCATTACTTGTGGCCAAAGAATTTGTTATACATTCTGATCATGAATCATTAAAACATATTCGTAGTCAAGCCAAATTAAATCGTAGGCATGCCAAGTGGGTTGAATTCATTGAGTCTTTTCCTTATGTTATCAAACACAAAAAGGGGAAAGAGAATGTCATTGCTGATGCTTTGTCTAGACGATATTCTTTGTTGACACAACTTGATTATAAAATCTTTGGATTAGAAACAATTAAAGATCAATATGTGCATGATGCTGATTTTAAAGGCGTGTTGCAACATTGTAAAGATGGAAAGTCATGGAACAAATTCGTCCTCAGTGATGGGTTTGTGTTTAGAGTTAACAAGCTATGCGTTCCAGCTAGCTCTATTCGTCTATTGTTGTTACAGGAAGCACATGGTGGAGGGCTGATGGGGCATTTTGGAGTAAAGAAGACGGAGGATATTCTTGCTGGTCATTTCTTTTGGCCAAAGATGAGGCGAGATGTGAAGTGGTTTGTTTCTCGCTGCACTACATGTCAAAAGGCTAAGTCATGATTAAATCCACATGGTTTGTATATGCCTCTGCCTGTTCCTAGCGTTCCTTGGGAAGACATTTCTATGGATTTTGTGTTGGGATTGCCTAGGACTAGGAGAGGGCGTGATAGCATATTCGTTGTTATGGATAGGTTTTCCAAAATGGCACATTTCATTCCATGTCACACAAACTAATGATGCTACAACATATTGCTGATTGTTCTTTAGAGAGATTGTTCTTTGCATGTGTGCCAATCAATTGTTTTCTGTCGTGATACAAATTTTTCGTCATTTTTGGAGAAGTTATGGGCTAAGTTGGGGATAAGTTTTTATTTTCTACTACTTGTATCCCAAACTGATGGTTAACCTGGACTTGTAATCAATACTTTATCACTATGTTAAGGGTGTTTTGACAGAACCATGTAATGTGGGAAGACATTTTACCTCATATTGAGTTAGCTTATAATCGGTTCGTTGATTCACTAAAAATGTGCCATTTTGGGAGATTGTTTATGGTTTCATACACGTGCTCTATTGCTGTTAAATGCATTTGCCATTCTGAAAGTTAAATTGGATGCTAATAACGTGTGATTTTATGTTAAAAACTGCATGAAAAACTAAAAAACATAAAGGCATGAATGCTAAATTAAATTGCTGTGATCAAGGTAGAAACTTATCTTGCAGGAGATTAGTTTGGTTACATTTGGGAAGGATAATTTCCAGAGCTAAGAAGTTAAGTTTGATGCCTAAGCTGATGGACTTCTTTAAAGTGTTGTAAATAATGAGAATGGTATAGCTTTGACTGCTGAAGATTTTGGGGGGTTAGTCATATTTAATGTTGCAGATTTGGAAGCTATTTGGGAGAAGAAAGATTGACTAGAGTCGAGAGCTCAAATGCAGAAGGGGGATGATGAGGACATACACATCGATACATTTACTACATCTACAACAGTACGGTTAAGGTCCTATTGACTGCCACCGTGCACCGTCAATTAATCATAAGTAAGTTTCTCTTCAGCTCATGTGTTTCTTTAACCTGGAACTCGTGTATCTTGTGTTGATTAGGAACGCAAGAGAAAGCCACCAGGCGAAGGAGTCGCAGGTGGATTTGGACTGCAGAACAGCACAACTTCTAAGGCTGCAGGCTTCATACGGATTCGTTTGGACGTTCAAGTACTTCATAGAATCTTATAAAGTTACTTTCTACGGATCGCTACTTCCATATCTTGTAGGTTCGCCAGAAACATGAAATACTACAGCCTTTTGGCTAGGTGCTGTACTTATTTTTAGTCATGGGCGTGATAAGTTGAGCCATTATGGATCGATCTAGGGTTGAGAAGACCAACCACTCTTGGTTCGTCTCCCATCTATTTATATGTTTAAGCTGCCATTGATAGGTGGTTTTTGATAGATTGAAATTTAGCCGGCTACTTCACTTGCAGCGGCGTGTCGATTAGACGCCCGTTTCTTGTTATTGGAACACCTCTTGTATTTTCAGATTGAAACTTTATATTTGATTTTAGCAATCAGTTTGTTCAATCGTTTTGTCGTTCTTTAGATTGCTTGCGGAAGGGTGCCTCTGTGGCGGTTGATCGCGCTCACTTCTGGATCGTGTATCGTGCTAGGCCACATCGTGGTAGTTGTAGTCAGGCGAGAAACGTCGGGTTTTCTCCCAATGTAATTCCTTCTCTGCAATATCGGACCGAACCTCGCATCAAAGAGGGGGTCGAATAAATAAGATCTGGGCTCCCTAG
>RYFJ01003968.1:0-18801 GCA_003991445.1 Oryza meyeriana var. granulata
TAACTAAATTATGTGCCTGCTTGATGGGGAGTTGTATTATCGGCCTTTTTGAGGGAGTTCTGCTTTAGGTGCCTAAATTTGGAAGAAGCCAAAGTGGTTATGTGCGAGGTGCAATGAAGGCGTCTGTGGATCATCAATCTCACATAAAGATGAAGTGGTTGCTGAGAATAATAGGTATTTTTGGCCAACATGCTGAGATTGTCTTAGTATTATAAAGGTTCAAGATTTCAGAGATTTGTGAAATATACAGCGAGCACTAGCATTCCTATGAATCCTAATCATCAAACCGTGGCCGTTCAAGTTCTGGGGAATATATTGTTGGCCAGTTTTTGCCTCCAGCAAGTAGAGGCATAATTATATTCGGCAACAGATTTTTTACCAATGTAGAGCGCCGTTCTTGAAGAAATTACGTCCAAGGACGATCGAGTTTGTAACATGAGAATACTTATTTACGTTTGATTCCTCAGCGATAATTATATTCAGTGGTCTATCTTATGTCGGTGAGTTTCAAACACTTTTCTCCAGTATGGGAATCAAAAGCTATTAATCGTCGCCATTATGCTCAGCCAATGGCAAGAAGTAAGCTTCTAACAAGATGATAAGTTGTTAGCCGAAAATGGATGAGCACCACGTATGATACTACTTAGCCGATTCACTATTGGCTTAATAAATGCATGTCATGAATTACTCGGTGCCGCGATCATAGCATATGGACATGAAGCGTTTATTACCATGGGAGACTAACATCGGCTCTAGGAGATTCTTACAAATCAATTCAGCCGGATATTATTATAACTATTACAGATGAACTTAAGATTAGCTCGATGTTAAAAGGCGTTGGAAATCAAGAAATAAGCCTAAGGCAAATCGCATTACAACAAAAGGAAGTGTCAATAATCGTATTGCCGAGGAGATCTTGTGTGAAATTGATTTTGCGATCGTCTCCAGAATACTAAGTTTGGAAAATGCGCAATTGGAAGCCCTATCGGATTGCGTGTGTGCCTTGATAATCTATATATTAGAAGATCTTGATGGACAGAGTTTGCTAAAGCGCTTAACGGAAAATATCTCAAGAAAATACTACCCTAGCGTGTGATCACATTCTTAAATCGTAAAGTATAGCCGATTTCTAAAATAGTCTGGAAAGCGATGTTTAGGATCGCCTAAAGACAGCGATATTCGAATTGGTATCGCCTTTAGATCAAATAAACAAAAATAACTAAGGGGCAATTGAAGAGACAGGCAGCAGGGCCAATTCAATTATGTTACAGTACAGCCAGCGTATTTCAGGAAGTCATCAATGTTAAAGTTACAACGAATGTTTGAATAGTTTCGATGCGCGCAGACGGATTTTGATCAATTTCATTAATGGCACGATGTTCATCATCATCGGAGCCTGGGTGTCTTCAATTCTTGCGCCGATTGGATGACTTGACGCATCGTCACTGCGACCTTAGCCTCTTGGGGATGGCTATGTGGCAAGCCGATAAGCTGGGATTTTGTGCTTCAAGGATCCTTACGAAACTTTTTCAATCTATCAGCAAGTTGGCTTCCTTCTTCTTCAGTTGTCTAGCTTAGTTGAGCTCTTGGGGGGCAGCAGCCATATCAAGTCTTTTCTTCTCTGTCTGACTAGCAGCCGATCGGCTTGGATGCCTGCGAGTGATCCTCTGTTTTGGATCAGCCGCGATCGCATCGTTGTCTAAGCTGGATAAGTTTAAATCCTGTGACGATCCAGGTATGTGCAGGGGTTAATGCATCGACAGTTCTTCGGGCAGTAGTGTTCGATTTCTGCAAGCCTTGCCCGAATCGGCCCACAGTCTTCAACTAGCGCATGTTCAATTGGGTTTTCCAGCCGACTGTTGATGCTTGTTAGATAATCGCGCACGTCGGCTGGAATGATCGGTTTGGTCGCTGTGCTGGTGGTGTTCGTCTTCTGCCTCCAAGTACTTACCGATGTCAAAGGGGAACAAATCGGCTAGGACTGCAAAATTGCATCGGTAAGGGATCAGTAAAAAGTTAAAAGCAAAGTATTGGCATAAAGAAGTACCTGAGGAAAGACGTCAAGCAGCTCAGGTGGCATCGGTTTCAGTGAATGGATAGGTGTTCTTCGGAGGGCCGATGTCAGCCATGGAAATAGCAGTAGTCCTCCGATGATGTTGGACTTGGAATACGAGAGTGGAGCGCCGGAGAAGCCATCGGAACTCAGTGCTTGAGGGTATCGGCAGCCTTGAGTTCTGGAGCAGATGACTCGAGCTGGAATAAAACTGTAAGATAGAGGAAGTGGTAATAATAATATAATGAGACTTGCGCATACCTGAGGAGATGAGGGAGCCGATGTTGTTTGAGAGAAGTGACGTCCGGTTACGGCAACCCGCATCGCATCGGTTTCTGCTTCTTCACGGGAGGGCTATGTGCTAACTTCTTCCGCTTTTTGTCCCATCGGCCGGGCGCCATTGAGGAGAGCCGATGGAGGTGGAGCGTCGCGTCCTAAGTTTGGTGGCCGATGGAGTTATACTGGATCGCCGAGCGCTGTTGCTTGTCTCGGGCTTATCTAACAAGGCTCGACTGCGCAGCCTGCAAAATAAGAGTTAGATAATGATTGAAGTGATGGTTAAGGCTTGCGGCTGTGTTACCTCTTCATCAGATTCGACGTACTCAGTGTCAAGCAGAACAGTAGCAGGTGACCGCTAAGCTGAATAGATTTTTTCCATTCTGACCACCATCGAACGAAAAGCTTGGTGTTGCAGTACAGATGTATATCTCGGTGGGCGGCCGCTAGAAGAGGAATCTGTCCAAATTCCGCATCCGGTCATATTCCAGGCATTGCTGACATTGCCCCGAGCCTGAAGTTTGCCGATAAAGAACATGCCATTGGAAGCTGACCAAGGCCAAACTGACGGGAACCGACCGATGGATGATAAAACTGCATATGAAGCTGCGATCGGCCCAGAGAGAAGCCAGTTGGCAGCAGACGAGGGTGATGGCCGATAGGAAGTATGGCCTTGATTCATCATTGTCCAGAGCTTTGAGCGGGTCGAAATTAGAAGCATCTCAAATTGATATGCATCGTTATAAGCAAACCAGATCCTCCCTGGTGAAACCATAGTAAAAATCCCTTGAACCACTGACTAAGTTCAGCAGGGGCTCATCTTGCCGCCAGAGAGGGCTGATGCAGCTTCACCCATAGAGGTGCATCGCGGAGACAGGATCTTGGTCTTCTGTGTAATCGCCGGAAAAGGATTGATCGGAGAGAGAGTCCCAGGACAGCCTTGGAGGTATAGAATGGAGCCAGAGCTGAACAAACCACCAGGACCCCCGATGTGACCGACGGTGGCCGGCTGATAACTTAGTTGCCACTTGATGAAGCAGGTGATAGGAGGCACCAAGGAAAATTGCCCCAAGGGGATCTATTTCGATCAGCCAAGCATTCTGCCAACATTGCATGTTGACCGTCGGACCGAGGGTGCGCCACCAAAAAACAAATCGCTCCAGCCATAAGTTCAGAAAAGCAACATGTTCCCGGTCATCAACGATCCAGTCCCCTTTGTGAAGAGATATGTACCTGGACCAGCCGCGATATTCTTGCTGAGCCGATGAGCGGGTTTGAAGCGAAGCCTGAAGGGTCGATGTAGCTCTTGTGTCAAGACAGGTGAGCATGGTCACATCCAGCAAGTGGGGTCATAGGCCCATGCCCAAAAAGGAAGCCATTGAGAGCATCGGACCAAAAGTATGAGGATGCAAGCAGAGATTCATTTCTCTCCATATCGCCAGAGAAAGATTGATGCAATGTGGCCGATGTGGAGATTCTTCCCAGTAGGTTCTCTTTGCAGCCGACACCCTGATACCAATCTCTCCACCCAGACAGTTTGCTCGGCCATGACCTAAAGCTGTTGGTCCAGTCATTGATTCGCATGGCCGAGTTCTGAAGGGAATACGCTGTATCTCGGCGCTGATGAAATCGTGGGTCTTCCGCTGCCCATGGGCCAATGATATTTCTAAAATTGGTAATCGGCAGCTGGGATCAAGATCTGGGTCTCTAAGATGCTACAGTAAACAAGAACATGGCGAAAAGAACAGATGAAAAAAAGGGGCAGATCGGGTTCGTCTAGTTGCAGATTAGGGGGAAAATAATCGGGTGAGAGAAGATACCTCAGGAACTGCAGATGCCGATGCCATCGCGGGAGGAGTGGGAGAAGATGCAAGGATCAACGCCAGAGAAGAAGGTTGCAACGATTCGTCTGGATTTGCTAGAGTTGCAATATTTGAAGATGAAGCTGGTGCTCTGGTGATGTGAAAGCGTAAAAAAAGCAAGGAGACGAAGCTTTGATAAAGAGTGACAACCAACGGGTAATCGAGGCCGTGGTCACTGTTTCAAACAATTATGGCAAGTGCGGCGTTATCTTGGCCGCTCGTATGAAAGAAATCTGGAGGCCCAAAAAGAAAGAATTTCAAGTCTTATAGAAAACTCCGAATGGGGCATGTGTTAACGCCAAAAATTTTGGTAAGGCCCTTGTTAGATTCGTCAAAGGAGAGATTGACAGTCAACTGACGAGAAGACCGAGTCGGGAAGAGCCGTGAAGACCTACTTGGCAGGATTTACTGTACCTATTAATTTAGCAGTGTTATCTTTAGGAAACCTGACCTCGTGTCCCCAGGATAGTTAGCATTTCTGTTATAATAGGAAAATCATGTATCGCGTTCCTATAAGACTCATGTAACTCGGGTTATAAATACGTACGCCCGGCACCTTGTAAATTATCACAACGATCAATACAAACTTCGGCGCATCGCCACCCCTCGATGATCCTGCTTCTCGAGCCGGGCTGCATCGGTTAGGTCCGAACTCCTGCGAGAGGGTAAGTCTCGTCACCCCGGCTACCTATCGGCTAGTGACTTCCTCCGCGTTAGTCCGATATTCTAGTCGTTTATGGTAGTCGGCTTACCACAATATATTATTTATCTATGCTGCATCAGTTAAGTTTGATCTCATAGATTTATTAGGTATATCACATCACGCGTGCGTAATCGTATCGGCTTACTGGGACGGTTTATCATCAGTTTGCTGCATCGGTATAGGTCCGACCTACTAAACTGCTAGCGATAAACCGATCCTGCTAAATTGATCTTACCGCAGGCTCTTATCGGGGTGTATAGCCGTAAGTTATCTTCATCACGATCGCATATATCTATCGGCCCATTGAGATCTTATCATCATTGTCTGTGCTGCAACGTTGGGTCCGATCTACTAGACTGACATAATAGCTTTACTCTTGATGAGCTGTGGTGTTATGCGACGTGTTATCGGAGTGCTTAGCCGATTAATTATCTGTTGAAGCCGACTACGTTTATCATTGTCTTATTTTATAATCGCTTCTAGCCCTTTTAGTCATATGCTCTATTCGATAGTCGGCTGGCTCATCAATTGTCCATCATTTATGTCATTACATACCTATTACATATTCTTGCCTGATTATTGTTACGATCGGCTAAAGGCTAGCCGATTGTTATTCTGCCGATCCAAGTGCAAGTACAAGCAGTTCCCGGCATGACCCTAGGCGAGGTCCCGGCACGACTTCAGGTAAGACCCAGTAGTACGAGCCCGACAGCGGATGAAGACCCCGGGAGCCGACATAAGCAAGGGCCCGGCACGGCATATTTTCACGGCAATACTAGTAAGACTAAACTATGATCGGCTAGGATTTATTTGATTTATTTACTTATGCATTCTGCCTGTTTATTTTACCAAGTTTATAGCCGGTTTTTGAATATCCCTTCGATGATCGGCTAGCACGATACTTGTTTATTATTATGCTATTGCTCCTGCCGTCATCGGCTTCTAGTCGATGTATTAGTGCTACAGTGCTTATCGGCCATCGGCCGATGAAACGAGTCTAGATCGGCTTCCAGCCGATTGGCTCATTGACCTAACATTTTCGTCCTTGTCAATTACAGGGTCAAATTGACTGGCACGCCTACGAACCTCAACATTTTAGGACCTGCACTGGAGTAAAGCAAATCTCCCAGGCCTTCGTGTGTCAACCCGACGCCGAACCAGATCCCGGCGATTTTTGGCGTCAACACTTGGCTTGCGCAATGGCTCCACTATTATCACAGTGTACTAGTCATCACACCAAGCTCGAAAACAAATTTCTTCATCCAAACAGCTTCTTTAGCAGCTTCAGAAGCTGCAATGTACTCGGCTTCGTTGTAGAATCAGCAACCGTCTCCTGCTTCGAACTCTTCCAGCTCACCGCACCGCCATTTAGGCAGAACACAAATCCAGATTGCGATCTGAAATCGTCTTTGTCAGTTTGGAAGCTAGCATCAGTGTAACCATTTACAACGAGCTCTTCTTCACCTCCATAGACAAGGAACACATCTTTAGTTCTTCTCAAGTACTTCAAGATGTTCTTTACAGCAATCCAGTGACCTTCACCTGGATCTGATTGGTATCTACTCGTAGCACTTAAAGCATACGAGACATCTAGACGTGTACAAAGCATGGCATACATAATGACCCAATGGCCGAAGCATATGGGATCGCATTCATCTTATCCCGCTCATCAAGTGTACTAGGACACTGACTCTTGCTAAGATTTATACCATGTGACATAGGTAGGAAACCTTTCTTAAAGTCCTGCATGTTAAACCTTTTCAACACCTTGTCAATGTATGTATCTTGACATAATCCAATTAGCCTTCTTGATCTATCTCTATAGATCTTGATGCCAAGAATGTACGCCGCCTCTCCTAAGTCTTTCATAGAGAAACTATTTTTTAATGAAGACTTAACAATTCGAGCATAGGAATGTCATTTCCGATCAGTAATATGTCATCCACATATAAGATCAGAAATACAAGTGCGCTCGCACTAGCCTTTTTATAAACACAAGGCTCTTCTTCGTTCTTGATGAAACCAAACTCTTTGATCACTTTATCAAAACGAATATTCCAACTCTGAGACACCTGCTTTAATCCATAAATGGATCTTTGCAGTTTGCATATCTTTCCAGCTGATTGTCGATCGACAAAACCCGTGGGCTGTGTCATGTACACATCCTCACTCAGATTTCCATTAAGGAAAGCTGTTTTGACATCCATTTGCCATATTTCATAGTCGAAATATGCAGCAATCGCTAGAATGATCCGAATAGACTTTAGCATTGCGACGGGCGAAAAAGTTTCATCATAATCAACACCTTGAATTTGTTTGTAACCTTTGGCCACCAATCGTGCCTTATAGATGTGAACATTTCCATCCATGTCTATCTTTTTCTTGAAAACCCATTTGCACTCAATGGTTTTAACACCATCGGTGGATCAACCAAGTTCCAAACTTGATTACTATGCATGGATTCAATTTCGGATCTCATGGCTTCAAGCCATTTCTTAGAGTCTGGTCCCACCATCGCTTCTTCATAGGTCTTAGGCTCATCGTTGTCTAACAACAATATGTCCATTTGTTGAGTAGTCAAGAACATGTACCTCTCAGGTGCACGACGTGACCTCTCTGACCTACGTGGTGCCGGTGTGTCTACAATAGGTGCTTCAACACTTTGTTCATCCTGCTGTGGTTCTGTAGGAGCTGAAACATTTTCAGCTGTTTCTCGAATTTCTTCGAGTTGCACTGTTCTCCCACTATCCCTTCTTGAGAAAAACTCTTTCTCTAAGAAGACACCATGTCGGGCGACAAACACTTTGCCTTCATGTTGATTATAGAAGTAATATCCTTTTGTTTCCTTAGGATACCCGACAAAGAAGCATTTGTTAGACTTAGGAGTGAGCTTATCAGATTGCAAATGTTTTACATAAGCCTCACATCCCCAAATCTTAAGGAAAGACAAGCTAGACGTTCCTGTCCACATCTCATATGGTGTCTTTTCTACTGACTTTGATGGAACTCTGTTTAGTGTGAACACAGCTATTTCAAGAGCGTATCCCCAAAAGGACAATGGAAGATCACTTTGACTCATCATGGATCGCACCATATCTAATAAGGTGTGATTTCTCTGTTCAGATACCCCATTCCACTGAGGTGTTCCTGGTGGAGTCAACTGTGGAACAATTCTACAATCCTTCAGATGATTGCCAAACTCATGGCTCAAATACTCGCCTCCACGATTAGATAGTAGAAACTTGATTGTTTTCCCTAAATGATTTTGTATTTCATTTTGGAATTCCTTGAACTTTTCAAAGGATTCAGACTTATGTTTCATTAGGTATACATATCCATATCTACTGAAGTCATCAGTAAAAGTTATGAAGTACTGAAAACCACCTCTGGCTATTGAGCTCATTGGTCCACATACATCAGTATGTATGAGTGCCAATAAGTCACTTGCCCTTTCACCTTGACCGGTGAAAAGTGCCCTTGTCATCTTGCCAAATAAACAAGATTCACATGTTTCAAATGATTCAAAATCAAATGAGTGCAGAAGACCATCTCTATGGAGCCTCTTCATGCGTTTCTCATTTATGTGACCCAAGCGACAATGCCAAATAAACATGGGATTCAAATCATTAGGACGTTGCCTCTTTGTATTAATGTTATAGACCGGTGCCCCTTCAAGATTTAGAACGTATAACCCATTCACAATAGGAGTATGACAATAGAACATGTCTTTGAAATAAAGAGAACAACCATTGTCCACAGATCTAAAGTCATAACCTTCTGCTTGCAAATATGAAGCAGAAATAACGTTCTTAGAAAGAGATGGAACACAATAACAATTATTCAATTCCAAAACTAATCCTGAAGGTAAAGATAATAGCATGGTGCCAACAGCCACCGCAGCAACTCTTGCTCCATTGCCAACGCGAAGATCCACTTCGCTCCTTCTCAAACTTCTACTTCTTGGTAGCCCCTGCGATGATTTGCATATGTGAGCAACTAATCCGGTATCAAATACCCAAAAATTAGTAGATGAAGTAGCAAGATTGATCTCTATAACATTTATACCTGAAGTGGAAGTCACACTTCCCTTCTTGAGATCCTCCAAGTACTTTGGGCAGTTCCTCTTTCTATGTCTTGATTCCTTGCAGTAAAAGCAAACTGTATCAGGAGCAGCGCCCTTCTTGTCTTGCTTGGCCTTGGATCTGCTCACGATCTCATCGGGAGTTAACTTTCTCTTGACCGTGCATTTCTTGACATTGGGCTTGCCCTTGCCTTTCTGCATCATCATCACATGACTAGTGCTTTTCTTAATGGTTTCCTCGGCAGTCTTAAGCATCCCATGCAACTCAGCCAAGTCTTGCCATGTTGTCATTGATAGTTCAATATGAATGCTCAAAACTCGAGGGAGCGACTGGAGAATCACATCAGTAACCAACTCTTGGCTAAGGGAAAACCAAGCTTTTCCAGACTCTCAATGTAGCCAATCATCTTAATCACATGAGGCTGACAGATTTCCTCCGCAAGCCTGCACGCAAACAAGACTTTGAAGTGTTGAACCTCTCAGCCCTTGCTTGGTTCTCAAACATACCACGCAACCCCACAATGATATTGTAAGCATTTGTTTCTCATATGCTTCTGAAGCTCAGAGACATTGTTGCAAGCATGAGATAGCTCACATCAAGGGAATCATCGTGTGCTTCTCATAAGCTCTCCGTGCAGCCATAGAAGCATTATTAGCAAGTTCTCAGGAAAAGAGTCTCAAGACATACTCCTTGCGCTCTGCTTGAGAACAATTCTCAAGTTGCGATACCAATCGATAAAGTTCGTTCCATTGAGTTTTCTTTCTCAAGAACAGATTGCAAATTAAAAAAACTGGATGCTGCGTTAGCTAACATGATCTACAACATGAGAATATGCAAAGTTTAGCACTATGTTTATGTTCATCTTTTATAAACTATTTAACAAAAACTCCCACATGTGTTGCAACAAAACTCCCTCTAAGTTACATAGTGGGTCAAGATCCTCATTTCACTGATTCCTAGTGAGCTTTAGCATTACGGCTAGAAAACTGGTGACATGGGTAAGCAACACCTTGCTAATCACATCCCTTTGTGACTCTTGCCTGTTGGGTGGCATCACTATGCCCTGGCCCCAACCTGTGCCCCAAGATCCAAAACTGTTCTGATGATCTTGTTAAGTAAACCAAATGCTTCCGCATGTAGATATCCGACATCTACCCCAAATAATGATGATAACCAACTGCATCCTACTTTGTACCTACATATGGTGATACTTATCTTTTGGCAACATATGGAAGGGCATAAACACCTAATTTTTATTATGAGACTCTATCCTACCATAGCAACATATCACATATATAATTGCATAAGAGTAAATAGAAAACATCACAGATAAAAACATACATCTGTGAATTAGTATGCCCAAAAGGATGGTGATCCCCATCTCCATGTACGTGTAGATGATCTTCATCCTCCACATCTCTTCTTCGGTCACCATGCTTGAAAAACTTGTAACCTCAAGTCTAGCTACTACCTATAATAGCTAGCAATTGAAGATTACAAGGATGGATTCAAGCACTAAGGTTGACATGCAGGTCGTTAAATACAATTAAGACAGCTAACAAAAGCTAAAAAATCATGACACGCAGGTCATGAACGAATGTTACATGCATCATATACATGTCATACATTCCAAATAAGCTATAGGGCCATACTAATTCACATCATTCTCTGCAAAAACAAGTTAGACGTAGAATCGCATTCTACCTAACGATGTGAACCTATGACGCTATACAAGGGGGGTTCACACGATAGTCCCGCTAGTTGGTTAGCGGGCGGGGGGTCAAGGGGGGAGCCGCCTATGAAATTCACAGATCCAATCTATGCAATCACTGTGGAAAAACTATTCAGCATAACCACCTTATGCCGATCCGAGACAATCTCCAAGACTCTAGTTTTTCCACTGCCTAGGCTATCAATCCATAACCTACTAGCATTCGGCATAACCACCTTATGCCGATCCGAGACACTCTCCAGGGTGCTAGTTTTTCCACTGATCCATAACCTACTAGCATTCGGCATAACCACCTTATGCCGATCCGAGACACTCTCCAGGATGCTAGTTTTTCCACTGATCCATGCCTCATCTAACCCCTATTCACGGATTGATCCATCACATGAACCAACTAATCTAGACTGCAATAGATCTAATCTACTACTCCCGCATATCAACATATGCGATGATCCAGATCGCAAACTACGCAAGATGGCTCTGATACCACTGAAGGAGTACCCACAGGCTACGATAGCAGAAAACAAAACTTTTCTACCATGCACACTAGGACATCATGCGAGAGAGGGATCATGAATCGTTACCACTAGACGCGCAGTGCAGCAGAAGAAGGGTTGGAGAAGCTGGTCCAACCACGCGCGTCGAGGTAGTAGTGGAAGTAGTCGATCTCTGCAGATCTAATCAGCGTCGATGCCGATCAACGCCGCAACGAGCAGTGCCTCCACTGGTATCCACACGTCCGGGGCTGGAACGCCAATTGTGAGTGTACTAGCACTCGTGAGCGGCTAGGGTTTGGCTCGGTAGGTGGCGGCTAGGGTTTAGCTCGAGGTCAACAGAAAAATGTGAATCTCCTCGGCCCCTCGCCTCCCTATATATGGACCTCCTCACTCAGGCCTCGTGGACCGAGGCCCAGTAAGAGTCTACTCGGATCTCTATCCGAATCGAGCCCATATTCGAATCACATTCGAATAAGTGTTCCAACCCATTAAGTGTGTGACCCTGTAGGTTCACATATATTTTGTCGTGACCCGGAAACACCTTTCTGGTCACCCTGTTAATAGCAGCCTCTAGCAAGGCATATTAACCTCAAAATATACGTAAAGATCATATCGGCTGAACCTGTAATGTCCTCATATACAAATCCCTTTGCCTCACGATATCGATTGAGCTCAAGGCGAGACTTGTGTCATCCTCTTAATAGCTCAATCACTCTCTCGATCCTGTGATGGATTACAAACTTATGATTGACACCTCAATCACACTAGCATGGCCATGCACTTCCATAATCCATTACATCGAGAGGCCCAGAGATATCTCTCCCATAAGGAGGGGCAAATTCTATCTTGATCATTCACATCGCACTACATGTTTCATAGCAAACCCGAAGACTACTTTTATGACTACCCAGTTATGGAGTAGTGTTTAGTAGTCCCAAAATAAGCTACTACGTATGTTGGGAACCATGATGATCTCAAGTCTAAGGACTCTACATATATACTACTTGAGACTAACTGATGACACATGAAATCTCTGCAGTATCTCATGGGGGGTCTATCCAACATATGTTCACTAACATATGTCCATATTATCGATTTGGTATCTCCATACCATGATCCATGAGACATGATCATCAATCAATACATATGCTGATGTTAGAATCATATTTGGTCCTCATATGATATATGATCAGGGATCATTTATAAATAGCAATATTTGACATTAAGAGTCTCATGAATAAGTCACGTACTCATTGATCAACAATGATAATGTCTATTTCAAGGAACAAATCAATACATTATAAACATAGCATGTGATATATATAACATCTCCATGTTGCCTCTAGGGCATATCACTAACACCTACAACCCAGAGCAGTCCTTCGGTGACTATAGAAATATTGGGCACCCCTTTTCTCACCGATCTGATAGAATCCAGAGTTATCGATGTCATCTTAGAAATGGATTAGTTAACCCGGCACAAGGAAATAATTGATTGTACCACCAAGATTGTGACCTTAACTTCTAGCTTCGGGAAAAGGGTGATCTTTCGTGTCCTCAATACCTCATCTTCTCCAACCTCTTTGAACCAGGCAATCCTAACCGAAATCCCTGTAGTACGAGATTATCCGGATGTTTTTCCTGATGACCTACCTGGAATGCCACCTAAGAGAGATATTGAGTTCAGAATAGACCTAGCCCCAGGCACTGCCCCTATCCACAAGAGACCATATAGGATGGGAGCTAATGAGTTGGCAGAAGTAAAGAAGCAAGCTGATGAGTTGCTGGCCAAGGGCTACATCAGACCAAACACGTCACCTTGGGGAGTGCCAGTTATTTTTGTGGAAAAGAAAGATGGAACTCAACGGATGTGCATTGATTACCGTGCACTCAACGAAGTCACTATCAAGAATAAGTACCCTTTACTAGGATTGATGATCTGTTTGATCAGTTAGAAGGAGCCACAATATTCTCCAAGATAGATCTTCACTCGGGTTATCATCAGTTATGGATTCAGGAGGAAGATATTCCCAAGACTGCTTTTACTACCCGGTATGGGTTATATGAATGCATAGTCATGTCTTTTGGGTTAACTAATGCCCCTGCATTCTTCATGAACTTGATGAATAAAGTATTCATGGAATATCTGGATAAGTTTGTAGTGGTTTTCATTGATGATATCCTCGTATATTCCAAGACTAAGGAAGAACACGAGCATCACCTTCGTATCATGTTGGAGACCCTTCGGCAACATCAATTGTATGGCAAGTTTAGCAAATGTGAGTTTTGGCTTCCGGAAGTGAAGTTTCTCGGACATGTTGTCATAGCAGGAGGGATTGCAATAGACCGAACTAATGTCGAGTCAGTAACCAAGTGGAAGCGGCCGCAAACAGTTTCGGAGGTTCGGAGTTTCCTAGGATTGGTGGGATATTACCATCGATTCATAGAGAATTTTTCCAAGATCACGAAGCCCATGACTCATCTGCTTTAGAAGGACGTAAAATTTTTATGGACCTCAGAGTGTGAGCAAAGTTTGCAAGAGTTGAAGCAGAAACTTGTAACCGCACCTGTGTTGATCATGCCAGATCCCAAGAAAGGATTCCAAGTTTATTGTGATGCATCTTGGCAAGGTTTAGGATGTGTGCTGATGCAGGAAGGGAAGGTTGTGGCATATGCCTCATGGCAGCTACGGCCTCATGAGAATAATTATCCTACCCATGATCTGGAATTGGCAGCTATAGTGCATGCCCTGAAGATTTGGAGACATTATCTCATCGGCAACCACAGCGAAGTGTATACAGATCACAAAAGTTTGATGTATATTTTTACCCAGCCAGATCTGAACCTTAGACAATGAAGATGGTTAGAGCTGATCAAGGATTACGACATTGGAATTCATTATCACCCAGGGAAAGCCAACGTGGTGGCTGATGCCCTGAGTCGAAAAAGTTACTGCAACGCCACGGAAGGTCAGCAGTTATCTTTGGAATTGTGTGAAGATTTTGAACGATTAAATCTGGGTATAGTCAGTCAAGGATTTGTGGTAGCTTTGGAAGCACAACCTACCTTGGTAGATCAGGTTCGGGAAGTGCAAAAAGATGACACGGATATTTTGGAAATTAAGAAGAATATGAAAAAGGGGAAAGCTACTGGATTTTGGGAAGATGAACAAGGTACTCTATGGTTCGGAGAGTGAATCTGTGTCCTAGACAAGGAGGAATTGAAAAAGCTGATCTTAGATGAAGCCCATGGAACGCAGTACTCCATCCACCTTGGCAGCACCAAGATGTATCAAGATCTGAAGGAGAAGTTTTGGTGGTCTAGTATGTGTAGAGAGATAGCGGTGTATGTGGCTGTTTGTGATGTATGTCAGCGTGTAAAGGCTGAGCATTAGAAGCCAGCGGGATTGTTACAATCCCTTAAGGTCCTTGAATGGAAGTGAGTAGAAGTAGGGATGGACTTCATCACCGGTTTACCAAGGACCGCATCGGGATTTGATTCCATATGGGTAGTGGTGGACAGATGTAACGCACAGAAATTCGCACCAAAATTCTGAACATTAATGTGTAATAAATCCCTGCCTAGGAAAGCCAGGGTACACCAACCAAGTTGCCATACAGAGTGTCTTACAAACAGAGTAAACTGTATATTACATAAATGCAGCGGAAAAAGGTCAAACGGAGTCTATAAACATCTGGCCAAGTAGCCGCTTCCATTCCCACAGGCACCTTGACGGCGGAGCCAGCCTATTCCTCAGGATGATCTTCATCTGACGCGTCCTCCAACACTAGGGGGGGAAATTGGAGCAAGGCTGAGTACCACCCATAGTACTCAACAAATCACACCCACAATTATGCATATGCACAGGGTACAAAGATGGGATAGGGTTTATTTGTGGAAAAGCAGTTGCAAAGGGAAGTAGTTCGCAAACAGTAAAAAGTTGATTTAATTAACAATATTAACTTCCACTGATTAACGTTACACCACGTTAACCAGGCCCAACCATTCCCATCCGATTGACGCTAAACCACGTCAACCAGTCTCCACTGATGAACGCTACACCACATTCACCAGACACCTCCGGGTACCGTTACACCACGTTACCCGGACTCCACTGATTAATGCTACACCACGTTAACCAGTCACCACCGGACAACGTACCACGCTGACCAGCTTTTCCCGACCAACGCTAAACCACGTTGACCAGGCCGCGCTGATGGAAGTTACACCACGACCACCAGGCGTAACTGATGAGAGTTACACCACACTCACCAGTCTCCACCGATTAGCGTTAAACCACGCTAACCAGTCACCCCCGGTCAACTCAACCACGTCGACCGGACTCACACCTTCCACAACACCGGTTTGATAAAACAGGATTAATTATCTAGGGTGAGACTAATCACGGTGAGTCTTGGCCAATGTGCCCATGACCGCGGGCGCGGCTATTCGAATAGTTTTACTCTGATCAGAGGTGTACAACTGTACCCACAAGACACAGCCCCCACACACGTTCCCATGTGCCAGTACGTCACCACGATGTCCCGTACGAGGCTGTGACAGGACCGTTCACGAAACCCCTCCCTAACCATCCACACCACGCTGAGGTTGCACCTGCCAACAGGGCACGCCATATTGGCCAGGCTACCCCCCTTGCGCCACGGTGAATCCGGCAGCCGATCAACCCTACCCCGGGCCGACCCAACTCCATCACGCCCACCCTCTTCATCGGTGCCTAGGAGAGGGAGAAGAAACGCTTCAAGCCCAGCCGTTGCCCACGCTGGCTTGTGGCAAGTACGGGAAGTTGCCCAAGTGGTTCCCGCGAACCGGTCCTTAATTGCCATGGGTGTGACAAGCAAAACCATACACCCACAGCCCACCATTTAGGTCAAAATTTTAGGAATTTAACAACAGCCTATCCAAGGTTCCATTTTTCTGACATTGAGTCGAGTCATACAAAAGAAATAGTATTTAATTCCCATGTGAGCTATGTTGCTAAGCATGGCTAAGCATTCCTAAGAATTGTAAACTAGTCACATTATTACCCAGGTGACAAGGATTTAGTTATCAAAACTAAGGCTTAATCCTAACATTGTATCGGTAATACCAATCCACATGAATTATTAAAATAATGCAGTTTATTTAAGTAAACAAAGCAATTTAGCGAAAAATGGGTACAAATTGATCAAAGTATCAGTGCGACTTGCCTTGCTCCGGCTCAAGGTATTCGGCTACGATCTCGAAATACGCAGGAGAATTACCGGCGTCGGATTCTACAACAAACAATGCATAAACAATTAAAAACAGTACATGGAGGTCAACAAACATGGGCTGAAAGTATTTTAATGGATTCTTGGCATTTTTCTGGATTTAATGAAATTTGAATGGACTTAATCAGAGTTCGTATGAAATAGTTATGATTTATTGAAGTTTTACTGCTATTTTCAGAGTGAATATAATTAACCAGTGATTTAATGCGCATTAACCGATTAATGACGTCACCAGACTGGGAAGCCGGCGTCGACAGGCGGGCTCCACCAGCCAGTGGCGTGCGAGAGGCAGGCGCACGGCGGACCAAGTCCACCTCGGCCGAGAGAGCGGGTCGCACCACGTGCGCCACCGCGGGCAACCACGCGGCGAGCGAAGCGGGCGCCCCGATCTGCCACCGGGCAGATCGACGGCCCCAGGAGCGGCGTCGAAGCCAGCCGTCCGAGGGGGAGCAGCGGCGCGCACGCGGACCCGATGGTCGACGACGGCGACACCCGGCGCGGGCAGCGACCACACGGAGGGCGGAAAGGGAATGGGAAACGAAAGGGGTTCTCACCGGCGGCTCGCGACGGCGCGAAGACGACGGCGACGAAAAAGCGGTGGCGGCCTCGGGACGACGTCGGCGACGGAACTCCAATGGCGGGGAACGGGCGAGAGGCGATGCCGAGGTGTCCTGAGATGAGTGAGGACGGGAGAGGAGTTAGAGCGAGAATGGAGACCGGCGTGGCAGGAATCACGCCGGAAAGGAGGCGGACCAATACTCACCGTGCGCGCGGGCGGGGCGGACTCCGCGAGCTTGGCTTCCACGAGAGTGGCGGCCGAGATGCGGCGCGCGTGCGGCGAGGTTGCTGCCGGTGCGGAGTGGCCTGGCGCGTCCGGAACGGCGGCGAGCGGCGGCGGAGGTGGCGAAAAATGTGGAGCTCGGCTGCGCGTGGGTGGCGATGGGGTTCTGGGGCACTGGAAAGCTCGGCGTGTTGGGGAAAAGATGGAGGAGAGGGTGGAGAAGGTTTTTACAGTCGGCCGGGAGAGATCGAGGCCGAACGGCTCCAATCGTGACGGTGGAGAGTGGATGCAGTGGCGTGGGCATCGTGTTGCGAGATTCTCGGAGAGAGGACGTGGACGCCGGAGAACTCGGGGGGAGCGGACTCGGTCCGCGACCGTTTGAACGAGTGGAGGGCGCGGGGAGAATGAGCGGGAGCGGGCGCCGGATCGGACGGCTCCAGGGAATTTCCCCTCCGCCCGATTCGGACGAAGAGGAATGATGATGACAGGCGGGCCCGGCCTGTCACTGCGGTGCGTGGCGCGGGTGCGAGCGAGGGGCGCGGGAGCTCATCTTACACTGGGGCGCACGAGGGCGCGGAGCGTGGAGCGACGGCGTGCGGCCGGGCGAGATGGCGCAGCCGCGGGGCACGGGTACGAGGGCGCGGGGCACGGGCGCGAGGAGGAAAAGGCCGGGGAGGGAAACCGCCTGTGGCACAGTCGCTGGGCCGGTTGGCCCAGCGATGGAGAAAAAGAGAAAAACTGAGAAAAACAGAAAGGGAAAAGAAAAGGAAAAAGATTATCCAGGACGATTTAAATTCCTGTAACAGCTTTTATTTGATTTATTAAAATAGTTCATGTGCTCTATAAATTCCACTAAAAATCCAGTTTAAAAGTGATATTTTGCACAGAGAATACAAGAAAAATATTCCCCGGCATGATAATTTATTATCTGCATTTTACACCATCAATAATTTCTCTATCCTTTTTTTAAAATTCCGTTTTCCTTAGGTATTTCTTCCGGTAAGGTCTGCTGGCTAATCTCAGGGTGAGGTGACAACAGACTTACAAGTAAGCCCACTTTCATACCAGTCAAGACAATTACTCCGATAGCCCAATGTTGCAGAGTTATACATGGCTCGAATTGTGTGGCTTGCACGGTGTGACCGCGCAAGATTAATGTGTCGGATAGGGGAGGTCAGTTTACCTCTAAGTTTTGGCGAGACTTTCCCAAGATGAGATAGGCACCCGATTAAAATTTCGAGTAGCCGCGTACACCCGCAGATGGGATAATGGGCAGATTTGAATGGGTTAATGCAAATCCTAGAAGATTGTTGGAGAGCTTGTGCCATTGACTTCGGTGGAAGTTGGACCAAGAGCCTAGGCCATATGCTGAGTGTTTCCTACAAAACAGTTGCCCAGGCAATCTAAAAATGGCCCGTATTCGAGGCTTTATTACGTGGAATGCCGCACGCCCCTGCTTTGGATCAGACGAGAGAACGACAGGTATTATACGGGACAGAATCTTGCAGGAAGCGGAAGAAAAAAAGTGAAGATCATACAAGAACGACT